>CM070092.1:17551315-17588815 GCA_036178185.1 Liparis tanakae
AATGAGACATAATATCAGATATTCGACATAGAGAAGACATGTTGTGGCCCAAGACCTCGTTGGTCTTTGTTTGTTGTTGTGTTGATGGTAAAAGGGATTCTGGTCCGAATCATCTCCACACACACACACACACTCACACACACACACACACACACACACACACACACATGGCCCCTGTTAGAGATTGGGCCATCTCCACTCTGAAGAAGTGATCCACTAAAAGCATCCGGGGAGTCAGCAACACCATATATGTTCCGCCCGTCTCTCTTTGGTTTAAATCATCAGATCAAATCAAACTTTATTTGTACGGCGCATTTCATACAAGGAGGTAACGCAAACGGTTGAAAAGAGACAGAGATGAGTAAATAAATAAATGTTTCATACATCTTACAGTGAGTGAGAAGCGAGATCAAAGAGGTCTTAAGTGCATGTTTATAGGTCTCGACCGTTTCAGACATCGCATGACTTAGAGCGGTGGTCCTCAAGGGGGGGGGGTATGAAAAGCACTACTCTCATCTCCCCTCATCTCCCCTCCTCTCCCCTCATCTCTCCTCATCTCCCCTCATCTCCTCATCTTCTCATCTCCTCTCCTATCCCCTCATATCCCCTCATCTCCCCTCATCTGCAGCCCCTCGTCTTCATACATCTCCGGTGATGAAGACCTGGTCCCGGTGGAGCGGTCTCTCTTCTGATGTTCTTCGCTCTGTGTGAGCGAGACACGTTAACGCGTTCACAGACGTGTGCGACTCCCATTGACCCGAATCTCACGGCGCCGGAGGCCGACGCCCCTTTACGACACACACGTGTACAGAAAGCGCTCGCACGCCTTTCCTCTTTACTTCGGGTAACACGTATTTCAAATCTAGATTACATAACGCTCTACAGAAGCAAAGAAACGTTGTGCGATAGGAGAACCTAGCTCAGTTTGGAAATCTCACCGTCGACACACACACACACACACACACACACACACACACACGCACAGGCACACATCTTCAAATGATTTGCTGCCTTATTACTATACAGTACGGTAATCTCTGCGAATGGTTACAGTAGATGTCGGGAAAGGACAGGCAGGAAGAAGGTTCGCTACAGAAGCGACATTAATCTATTCCCCTTTGAAGCGTGGCGGCGGCTACGACGGGCTAAATGTTTCCAGGGATGTCACATTTCCACAAAAATCTAAAAAGGCTCTCGCGAAGCACTCATCCTTTCATGTTTGATTGTGTGTTGGAGATCCTATGATAAACAGACGAGTGTGGGGGGGGCGCGGATGGGATTGTGCACTCGGTCGCTCGGCTTCGCCCACCGGATCCAGATGCTTTTTTTTTTTTTTTTTTTGTGCAAATTACCCCCTTTTGTCTACTTCAGAGGGGGTTCTGAAACAGTCTGAATTAAGATCCAGGGGGGGGGGGCTGGGGTCCTCTTCAGACTTCTAGGATTGCATGGTTATTGCACTGAATCCGATTAATCTGGACCAAACTAACTATTCCATCCCCCCCCCCCCCCCTTCACCCGTCGTGCACTTATTGGCCCTCATCCACCCTCAGACAGACACTGAACAGGCACATGAAATGACTTTCATTAAGCTGGACTACGCCTCCATCCCTGGTCCCTCTGGTCACATGACTTCTGTTGCTTCTGTCCGTGCCGGAGGGGGGTCCTCCTCCTGTTGCTTCAGGAGAAGTTTATTTTTCTATATTTCTTGGGAGTTTTTCCTGATGCGATGAGAGGTCAAAGGTCAGGGATATCGTATGTGGACAGATTGTAAAACTCTCTGAGGGGAATTTGTCATTTGTAATATTAGGCTGTATAAAATAAACTGTAGGGAATTGACTCAAACTACTTTCCCAGATCCGTGTTTTTTTTCCATAAAGTTCCTATTTGATTTATTTTTTTATTATTTATCCTCCTCATTCTTCGCCTCATTCTTGGTGTCCTGTTTGTCGGGACCGTCCATAAAACGGAGGCGGATGAGCACGGAGCTCTTCCAGCTGAGACGCAGTAAAGAGAATGCAAACCGAGGCAAGGAAACCGAAAACAGGAAAAAGAAATATGTTCTCGTAAAAATGAAAAAAAAATAAAAAATACCGGAACAGTAGTGAAACCTCTTTTCAACATGTCTTTTATTAACAAGCGAACACATTGATGGATACAGTTTCACGACAGAGTGCCATTCACTCGTCTATGACTGCATTCAAAATCACGCCGGTGCCTCGCCAACCGGCTCCCATCAATAGTTTATGAATGAAAACGTCAGATGTGATATGAAAAGATGGATAACATCTTTTTCCGTTTGGAAACACCGGGGCTCTTTGCATGAGCCTTCAGTACCTACCGTTCAAAAGTTTAGGGTCGTCCAGACAATTTTGTGTCTTCCATGAAAACTCACACTTTTATTTATTAAATGAATCCTAGATTAATACAACATATAGTCAAGACATTGACAAGGTTAGAAAGAATGATTTTCATTGTAAATATTAATGTTGTTCTTCAAACTTGACGCTCAAAGGAAGGCCAGTTTTAGAGCTTCTCTCACCAGCATAACTGTTTTCAGCTGCGCTCACATAAAAAGGGTTTCAATGTCAAGGAATAATCTGTTTGTGGAAAATGCAAAATAAAAAGTTATACAAAAATAAAAAAGGGTTTCAAGGGGGTTCTACCCCTCTGCTCGTCTTCTAAGGCGATAACACAATGTACCACTAGAACATGGAGATGGGCCTCTACACACCTCTGTAGAGAATTCATTAAAAAACAGAGAATAGCCATTTACTAACTATGTATAGAGTGTATTTCTGATTAATTTAATGTCATTTTCATTGGAAAAAACATTTTTATTTTTTATTTTTTCTAAGTGACCCCACACTTTTGAACGGTAGTGTATATGTATTTTTTTCTTCTAGTCTGGTCACGCAAATCCTCGACTAGCGCCTGTCAAATTGAACGGGATGATGGCGAAATGGTTTGGTAAGATCCCGGAGAGGGTTATTACTGTAATATTTTGTCATGTGTGGCTTTCTGGAAAACAATAAATGTTTACATTCAGGCAACCTGTGATCGTCACACAGAGAAGGGAAAAGCAGAGTAGAGTCTCAAGCCTGCTTTAGTTTTTGAATCGTCATAATTACTGAGGAACCATAACTCATAACTCCCGTCTCGATGCTAGAGACGTTAAAGAGGCTCTTCTTCCGGCCTGGAACCTGAAGCCATAATTCATACGTGCATTGAGACACAACATGCTTCTTGTCCCTGGGTGGGATCAACCAGGTTGTTCTCATACGGCTGCATATCGCCCAAAGAAACTCTTAATATGATAATAACTGTTTTTGAACCCTGTTTATACAACGTTGACGTTTCTTCATTCGTTGAGGTTGAAATGTATTTTTTCTCGGGTCAACTGTGTTTTGACCTCATGACCAGGACATGTTATGTTCCTATTATATAACCTATGTGTGATATAATTCACATTGAAATAATAATACTGTTTTAAAAGTTCAATAACATAAATCAGATCTCCAGGAGCACGACCGCAACAACTCAAATGAATTACACCACAATAGAGGTCGTAAATATAACACGGAGGAGTTAGCCGCAACGGCGTATTTCTATTTTAGTTATCCATCTATTTTCGAGAGATTGCTCTCTCCTGATTGGCCGACGGTCGGACGAGTGGAGCAGACGTCCACGGACACACGGAGGCTTTGAGTTCACCTGCCTGTCTGTGGGAAACAAGCCGGATCAGGAAACCCTCACGGACAGCACATGCAGACCGGCTCGGACCATCAAACTGTCCCCCCCCCCCCCCAACACAGATCCTCCCCCCTCCATAATGTAATGGTTTGTCCTTGTCTGAGGAAGAGAGCCCCCTGATAGCCATAATATACAGTCAGCCATGACTCTTTGGCTGCAGCTCCTGGACTCGACGTGAACTTGAGTGCATCTGTGCACAGTAAACTTTTCTGTTTTCTGTTTAGTCTGGCTACGACATTCTGGTAAAACATATTGAAACTTGGCTTTTTCTTTCTTTTTCTTTCTCTTTTTTTTCGAAAGAAGAAGAAAAGAGGAAAAAAAAAGCACTTCCCTTTTAGACTTTTTTTTTTCGGAGGGGAAAACTCGGCCAAAAACTGTCCGACTGGTTGAGAACTTACAGGGGGAAAAAAAAAGTGAAAAAGCGGAGAAAGACATTGCATCTATTAATTTGTGTCAATAAACGCATGAATTTACAGACATGTCAACGTTATGAGCCTCCGGCCGCAGTGCCAACACTTTCCACTAACGGCCAGTTGGCCAAATAAAAGCGGCTCAACAGTTTATGATTGACTGCTCACAGGAACAACAGTTAAAGTTTGGCACTCGGCGGCTGCCTACCTGACGCAATTTTATATAGCGTGTGCGTATGTGTGTGTGTATGCACATGTGTGTGTGCGTGTGTGTGCCCGTTTAATACTACGAACATCTGCTCAGAATGAGAGGAACATAGATTCTGTGTTTTTTTACACATTACAGATGCACAAGTTTCCACACATAATTCACGTTATCATTAAAGCTACGCGGCCCCGCGCTCGTAAAGACAATTACATGAGCTATTTGAAATCGATAACACAGCCCCCCCCCCCCCCCCCTCAACCCCACAACCCCCCGACCCCCCGACCACCCCCACCTCCCCCTGCAGAAATGAGCAGGACCGTTGCTGATTTATCGCCCTTATATACTACTGTGTGTACTTAACTTGCCTTGGAAAACATGTGGATGGAAGTTACAGGGTCTTTCTTTTCCCCCCCCTCTCTCTCTCTTTCTTTCTCTCTCTCTCGCTCTCTCGCTCACACAGACCACATTGTGCTCCTCACCAATCACGTCGCAGAGCTCGGGCGATGTCATCCGAGGTGGGAACCCTCGTAGGAGGGCCTGATGCGAGGGCTGGGAGGAGGGAGTTAGTTCTTAGCCAGACACACTAGGCTGAATAAATAAACCCGGAAACATTAAAAGGCCTTTTCCCCTTCACCTTTGACCTCGTGCATTAGATTGTGTAAACATACAGCGAGACGTTTAGACACAGCTTGTCCTGACGCTGCGCTACACTCGCCATGTCCAACCTCGGGTTGGTCTGTGTGGGAGCGCAAATGGCCGGGAAATAAAAGTAGTTAGAGGAGTAAGAGAGGGACGGGCTCTGCTCTCGGTTTCACGCCCACTAAACACGACAAAGCAGCGATTACTCGCAAAAAGATTTTATATGTGATACCGGGTCATTTGTTTCATGTGGTTGTGACAATTTTAAGCAAAAATGGGATTTTCTTTCTTGTATTTCAATTAAAGCATCAAAGAAGTACAAATTATCCAGTATTTTCTTTTTTATTAGAAAAAAGCAAAAGATTAGCAGAAGAGCGGAATAAACACGACTTTGTGTATCATGAATATATCTATTTGGTGTAATATTAGTTTAATCTCCACTGCTAGAATGCAAAGTATGAATTATATACATACGCAGAATCGGTGACTTGTTTTACATCACTTTTTAAAACCTATTTTTGAACTGCTTTTAAGAGATGTCGTCCTTTTATGCCGTTCTTTGTTCCACTAATGTAGTTTGTCTGTTGTTGTCTATTTTGTATTTTGTGATTCCATTAGTTTTACCTTGATTCTCTGTAAAGCACCTTGTAAACCCTGTTTTTAAAGCTTGTGTATGAATAAAGTTATCTTTCAATTTAAAGAACAATATAGATTGATTATTTGTGTCCAATACCTTCAAACAAAAAGGTCCATTTACATGTCTTGAAGCATAAAAGGACAATGCACCAAACATCATTTTAGAAAATACTGGAAGAACTACTTGATAATTATTTTCAGCGTGATGTTTTAGAGAAAAACACGTCATTTCGTGGTCATTTAAAAAAAAGATGTTGTGTTCATTTCGTGGTCACTTTAGGGTAATTTTGTAGTTGTTTCGTAGTCATTTTGTGGTCATTTTTCTGTAATTTTTTTGTAATTTTATGGTCATTTTATGGTAATTTCATGGTAATTTTGTGGTCATTTTATGGTCATTTCGTGGTCGTTTCGTGGTCATTTCGTGGTCATTTTTTGGTCATTTTGGTCATACTGGTACCACCGAAACAATACCAATGGTAAGTTAATCAGGATCCTTTGCTGTGGTGGATCATGGAGGTTAAACATCATTTATGGAGAACGTTGGGGTGGATAGGTGACAGGTGGGTCGAACACAGGACTTTCACCCAGGCGTCAGACGTGTGTGTCCAAAAGTCATCAATGAGTTATTTTAATAAGAAGTTATGTAACAAACAGTCTACTTACCTTACACAGCCAAACATATTCCTCTTGTTTAGACAACCCATTGCATCATCCCAGTAGTTACATGTACGCAGCGCGGGAGAGGAGGCCTCCGCCTTTATGAATGGAAGCCACTCCATCGAGAAGTAGTTAGAGTTCATTACTGGATCCAACTGTTGAATGACGATCGCAATAAATGTTGGCCATAAATAGTGTCAGAAAATGTGCTTTAATTTCATATCAATCGTTAGTATTATAAATTCAAGCGATAGATTTAAGAGAACATGTTTTATTCTGCAGTCTGCATAAATAAATACATCTGCAGCGAGGTGGGGGTGTTGAATACAACGTGAGGACATGTTGGGGAGTTCTCTCTGCTCGGGGTTTAGGTTGACGAATCAACGCAGGCAGGAGACAGGGGATGAAGTTACCGCGCTGGACTTTTGAAGAACTACCTGGGTGGGCGGAGGAGAGGGGTTTGAACACACACACTCACACACTCACACACGCTGGGCTCAGAGAAGGTGGTGTTTCAGCTTTAGAAGGCACGTTCAGCTCGTGTCGGTCATGTTTCTGTCCCCAAAGAGGAGATGAGTCCTCATAGTGTGGACATCAAACAGACACAGAGAAAGATGAAGGTGTTTCCTGCAAAAGTTGCTTAGCAACAGGTAAAAAAAAATATCTCGTAATTACAAACAAATGATTTACACTAAAACCTATTTCCCTCAACAAATAGTATTTTTCTCTTGCGTACGTATAGTACTTTTACGTGTATGTGTGTGTGTGTGTGTCTGTGTGTGTGTGTGTGTGTGTGTGTGTGTGTGTGTGTGTGTGTGTGAGTGTGTGTCCTGCATTATGTTGCAGTCCTCTAGGTTTGGAGCGGGGGCCCGAGGCCGGCAGCGGGGGTTCACTCTGCGTTTCCTGTATAAAGCGCTCGGCGCTCCACTCGCTAATTAATGTGAAGGAACCGAGATCCAATAAAATCATCAGGACCACGACGGCTTCCTGTGAGCGGCGGCGTGCGCCCCGCTTCCTCAGCGTCAGAGTTTCCTTCCTATACACCACCACCTCCACTACCACCTCCACCTCCACCACCTCCACCACCACCACAGCCTTCCATCACTACCACCGCCACTAGCTCCACCACCTCCACCACAGCCACAGCCTCCATCGGAACCACCGCCAAGACCTCCACAGCCTCCATCGCCACCACAGCCTCCGTCACTACCACAGCCACCACCTCCACCACAGCCACCACCTCCATCGGAACCACCGTCAACACCTCCACAGCCTCCATCGCCACCACAGCCTCCATCCCTATCACCACCACCCCCTCCATCACCACCACAGCCACCACAGCCACGACCACTACCACCACCATTACCTCCACCACCACCTCCAACACCACTATTACCTCCACCACTTTCTTCTATACATTTTTGGTGTGTGTTTTCTTTTGTTGCATTGTGTGTGTATTTGTGTGTGTGTGTGTGTGTGTGTGTGTGTGTGTGAGTGTGTGATTGTGTTGGTGATTTGGTGCTGAGGTATAAGCGACTGAAAACAATGATAAAGAAACACAGACTGATTCCAAGCTGCTGCCCAACACTCAGAAGCAGTAACAAAGCCCTCTGTCTGAAACGTAACAGATCCCCCTCAACACACACACACACACACACACACACACACACACACGCACACACACACACCTACACACGACACAGACGTGACCGCTTACATAAAGCATGCACACCAACCTCTGCAGCACCATGTTTTCTATATGTTTTATGGCCTTTAATAAATAATCTCTGGTTCCCGTGGCACGTGTTTATCAAACATGAGACCGAGTGCATCGACACACTCTGCATCCAGATCACTATATAATTATAATAATATAATAATATTGGCCTTGTGTGCATTATAAAGGGGAAAAAAAATGCTTTCGCTCACCTTCAACAAGCCAAAACACATTCTACATTCATATTGTGTAAATCTAGATTGTTAATAAACTTTGAAAGCTGCGTGAGATCATGAACTACACGTACGTCCCCGAAGCCACGTTAGCGCGCAGGAACTCAAACACGGAGATGTGAGGCGATTCCCCGAGGACAGACGTCCACAGGGGACAATTACACACCTCCCTATGCACAGCGTGTCCAAAGCTGACGTTCAAAAGGTCAGAATTCACTTCATGTGGCGAGAGCTTGGGGCAAGGACACACTGTAGCATGTAGCATGTAGCATGTAGCATGTCTGGAGGTAAACGTGTTTTTACTGATTGTAATCTGGGGTTTTGCTGAATTCTTTTGATTTCAATGTGATTTTATTGTCTGGGGAACGAGGAGTGTGTTGGCAACACGCCATGAAGTCGGTTTGTATTCCATCACTGAATCAAACCCACTGTTGCTGAGATAAAACCTTAAGCTAGTGGGAACTGAACGGAAAGCATAATAGACTAGCACTTCAGTGGCACTTGAATGGCTCTAATTATGGTATTACCCATGGTACTACTTATAGTATTACCTATGGTATTACTTATGGTACTACTTATGGTATTGCCCATGGTATTACTAATGGTATTACTTATGGTATTATTAATGGTATTATAATGATATTAGCCTATTTGTGGTATTACCTATGGCTGGCCTATTACTTATGGTATTACTTATGGTATTATGTATGGTACTAGTTATGGTATTATGGTATTACTTGTGGTATTACTTATGGTATTACGTATGGTACTAGTTATGGTATTATGATATTACTTGTGGTATTACTTATGGTATTACGTATGGTACTAGTTATGGTATTATGGTATTACTTGTGGTATTACCTATGGTACTAGTTATGGCATTATGGTATTACTTGTGGTATTACCTATGGTACTAGTTATGGTATTATGGTATTACTTGTGGTATTACCTATGGTACTAGTTATGGTATTATGGTATTACTTGTGGTATTACCTATGGCACTAGTTATGGTATTATGGTATTACTTGTGGTATTACCTATGGCACTAGTTATGGTATTACCTATGGTACTAGTTATGCTATTACTTATGGTATTACTTGGGGTATTACTTGTGGTATTACTTGTGGTATTACTTATGGTACTACTTATGGTATTACCTATGGTACTAGTTATGCTATTACTTATGGTATTACTTGGGTTATTACTTGTGGTATTACTTATGGTATTACTGTGTAGTTTGGCTTTTTGATGGAACGTTACTTTCTTGATTCTTGTTGTTCTGAGTTAGTACTCATGGTTGAATTCACTTATTGTAACTCACTTTGGATAAAAACATCAAAAAGAAGAAAAAAAGACGCATATAAACTCAGCACTCTGAAATGTGATGTATGTGTCATGCGCTGATACTGATTCAAGGACTTTATTTTCATTTAACAAGCACAGAGAAATTCCCAATTTGGTAACGAGAGGAAATATCCGCCCGACTGGAGCGGTGAACGCCGCTCAGTCCAAACACACCTGAGGACCTGCGGCCTGTCAGAGGCCACCTTGAATCCATAGAAGTCATGAGGCATAAAAGGCAGCCAGAGCAAACTGGAACCCGATGTCAAGTGTCGCGTTACATGGCCATCGGTGTTCTCTTGATTAGGGTGGTGTTGATGAAGCAGGTACAGTCGTTCTCATTCTTACAAACAAGTGGATTTCTGCTTCCTGGAAGTCACATAGAAAAGGTCCTGTATAAAACAACATGCCTGTTAAATGGATTGCCCGGGTGTTTCCAGGTTCCTCATCAAGGAACGGGGTGGCGGTGACCAACATTCGCTCATGTTTTTGTGTGTGTTGCCTTTATGGATGAATCATCCCGGCTCACTGAAGTCCTTTTACACAGACCAGGTTCCACTTCAAGGGAATGTGTGTGAGTCACCGCCGCTCATCGGGCGACTGTCTACGGCTCGCCTGCAGCTTCTCTCCCTGATCACCCCCCGGAGACCCATTCAATCAAACCCCCATATATTTTGTAATTAACTTTTTAACTGATGACTTTATGCAATAGTTTTGTTTTACTGTCTCCTTTAAATGCCATTTATCATCCTCGGGGTTTCGGAGGTCTAAGAAAAGCGAGACCCTCCCCGACTGACGGTCCGACTGAGCCTGTTCTGAGCCGTGACCCCGCCACCCCCCACCAACCCCACGCTCCACCCTTGTCTCTCTCTCTCTCTCTCTCTCTCTCTAGGTGTCTCATGACTGACCAAGACAGTTTTATTAGCCTCCGACTCACCCGGCAGGAAAGGGGGAGCTGTTGCAGGGGTCTTAGCAAATACGCTGGCAGTGGAGGAAACAACTGGCAGAAACAAGGAGATTTTCCCTGAGAGATTGATGACAGAGCTGAGGGAGGATTGATAAGAAAACTGCCGGGCGGGGGTGAGGTCAGAGGACACGAGGAAACAGTGGCATGAATGAATGAGAGGAAAAGGTGGAGATGCGCACCATAAAGCTGTTTTTCGGCATGGGAATTGTTTGTTTTCAACATCCTGGCAGCTTAAACATTGAAATCTAGACATAGTGTGTTTGACCTTTCTCAATATGTGTTTGATGGAAGTGACCTCAGAATAAATGTACATATATATATATATATATATATATATATATATATATATATATATATATATATATATAATAATATATTATTGTATACATATATTTATGTATATATATATATTATATATGCTATTTACTCTATTTATATAGATTTAAATAACCAACACATAAATAATTATATATATATATATATATATATATATATATATATATATATATATACATATATATATAAATATATATATATATATATATATATATATATATATATATATATATATATATATATATATATATATATATATATATATACTTATATGTATTAATAGTTTTTAAACACTTTCTCGGAACGCCCAAAAAAGAAATATTTTTTTTTTGGGATTAAATTGGAAATGAAGGAGGAAATGTGATGCTCTGTTTTTTTTCCTCCACAGTCTTTACATGCCAATGTCATTCCACACAGAGCTGCTGCCAAGCTGGCTGCGGATTTGACCAGTTTGTCCACAGATATCTGGGCAATAATTTAGTCCTTTACCCTCTTTTCTTTAACAGGTCCTGCAACACACACACACACACACACACACACACACACACACATACACACAGCATATGCTGAGGCTGTCAAAGGTTAGATGTTCCAGAGGCCTTTAATCAAGAAACGTTCTCCATTTCCTCCCTCCGTGTTCCTCTTCTTGACCTCTGGTCCTCACGGTAAAGCTAGACGTGTACTGTAACACCCGGGACCACGCCACGCTTTAATCTTCTGCTCCTCATTAGAATTACTAATACGTCTGCAGCTGACGAAAGGTGTGTGACCGCCTGTGTGTGTGTGTGTGTGCATTTGGCTGAGTAGGCAGGGAATACTTGAATAACAGCCTAATAAATATCAGGATTAGGTTTATTGGTTTTGAAGCATATTTGCCGTTTGTTGGGAAACACTAAACCGAGGAAGGTTCCTGGCGGAGTGGCAGGCCGGTGCGGACAACGTGGAGGAAATCTACTGTGACATTAACAGGCCGCTATGGGAAGTGTTTGGGGATTAAATTAGGATGGCATGAGAGGTCGGCCGGTTCGAGGCAAGGGTAAGAAGGTCTGCGTTAAGGGGTCCACGCAGGCGGAGAGGACACCGGAGCCGGGGATCGGATGGCGAAGGTGTCGGCGGTTGCGTTGTTGCCCCGGGCAACACGGCCGCCTCAGAGCTCACAGACGACAGAGCCGGAGGATGAATCATGGGATGGATGGACGCCGAGAAACACAGAGAGACTCTGAGGTCCACTCAGGCCCTGGCATGGTGGAGGTGTGACGGTGAGGGCACAGAGTCCCTCCTGCCAGCAGTTGACCCTGAAGGAGACATCTTAGAGCTGTGTGCTCAGGAAACACATACAGGTATATGTATATATAAATATATATATATATATATATATATATGTATATATATAATATATATATAATATTTTTTATTATATATATGTATATATATATATTTATATATACATAAAATAATATATACATATAAAATAATATATGTATATATACATATATATATATATATATATTCTATATGCTATTTACTATTTATATACATTCAAACAACCAACACATAAAATTGTATAAAATTGTCTTTTGCACTTAAATTGTAATTATGGTAGTAATATATATATATATATAAATAATGCTATGCCGTCCTAAATATTTTCCTTTGTAGTTATAATACGTGTTACAACATAATGATATGATTTTCATCTTTAAACCAGACAGCAGTGTGCTTTTACGATTTTGTATTTTTCCTCAATCCTCTCTTTGAGTGCACGATAATAAATAACCTGCATGAAATATGAACCTTTTTTTCATCAACTTGGATCTTCTCTCACCTGGACGATGGATGCTGGACAGTAAGACGACACTGTTTATAACATCATCCCGAAGTCCCCCACCCTCAGGCATGATGTCATACATCCGCTACACACATGTTTACACAATAGATAATAAAAAATTGCATATTTCTTGTAAAACCCAGACAGTTTTACTGCTTGAGGTCTCTGACGGTCATTTAAATGTTCTAGTTCTGGGCAGAAAAACATCAGTTGTCACAGCTCATTAACATGCAACGTGTCAATTTAATGGGTCACAAGGCAAAAGGTTATACAGCATCTTACAGAGGTGAACAGTATTTTATTTAATACAGTCGATTCTCTGTTGTAACTCTACACTATTAATCTTATATGTTATTTTGCATATTTTAGGCCCTTAACTATAAATCCCATACTTACATTCCAAATCTTTTTTATTGTTTCTGCTGATTTAATTCACTTAAAATTGGTATAATTATACACTATATGCATACCATTTGACATGATTACACCTAAACTAAGTTTCCACATAATACATTTCATTTATTTTCAGCTCTAGCACTTCGATTCCTTTCATTGCACTTCAACTGACGCTTCAAACTGTTTTTACTTTTGCAAAAGAGGTTCGAAGCTCCTCGTTGTTTGCACATTCATTCATATTCTCGTACATTATCCCCGCGATGCTACATCAGGACCACGTTAACTCTCTTTAGCGCTGCTTCCCAGAGCTCTGCCGTCCCATAACTTTGAGACGTCGGCCGAATAAAAGCTGCACAGTTAGGGTTCTCTTCTTTAAAAAATGGATGTTGTGTAGCGAGAATCTCTCTCTCATGTTCACTCCATCCCCAGATGCTGGTACCTGCACGGTGCTCATCGCTCCCGTGACCAGGTGACTTCCTGACCTCTGTAATTTATCGCTCTCTACTTCCTGCAACTTTGGCAGAAACTCTCGTTTTTCCCCCTGAATTTTGAGAAGGCGGGAAGTGAGTTCCAGCTCTTTGTCCTTGAAAGAGGGTCACAAAACCTGGAATGCACAGGAAGGAAGTCACAGAAGCAAGGCTATCTGTACTCAGCCCCTTCCCTCACCTCCCTCCTCCTCCTCCTCCTCCTCCTCCTCCTCCTCCTCCTCCTTCTTTGTTTCCCGCTCCTTCTCTTTCTGATACCGGGGGAGAAGGGATGATGGAGCAATGAATAAGTCGAGCCCCGGGGGCCGGTGGGTCTGTGCCGATAAGTGCACATGTATGTAGTGGGAGGGTTAAGCGTTTCAGAGGCGGTGGCGGCGGCGGCGGTCTCCCCTCGCGGGCTGTCTCTCATCACGCCGCTGACCCCCCAGGAAGCTTTAGATGTCCGTCTGGCTTCATAATTCTCTTATCGAGCTAATCTGGGAGATAAGGAAGGGGGGGAGTTGAAAGTGTAAACCCAGCACCGCTGCCCTGGAATCCAGTTGCAGCGCGCTCATTCTTTACCTGCCTGGCCGGGAGACTTGTTCACTTTGTGTGTGTGTGTGTGTGTGTGTGTGTGTGTGTGTGTGTGTGTGTGTGTCGTGCCCATGTGTGCATTGTACTGCACTGAGACTACCAGAGCTTTTGTTTGTGTGTGTGTGTGTGTGTGTGTGTGTGTGTGTGTAGCCCCCCCTGCACTGATGCGATTGCCCCCCACATGCAGGTCCGTTGGAGTATGATTGATCTGGGCAGAGGTAGTGGTCACATCCTGAACTGGAGTTGATTTCCTCGACTCCCCCAAATACAGACCTGGTGTTTATCATAGGCTCAGTGTCATGTTTGTATGTTTTCATAGATCAGCGCTGTTATGGGCGGCAGGAGGAGGGCAGAGGAGGTGGGATTGGGTCGGAGAGGAGGAAGCGGAAAGGAGAAAAAGAAAAAAGAGAGTCTGAAATCAGAGAGTGCTTTTTTCCCTCGCTGTCTTTCCCTGTTTTCAGGCATAAATCTCCAGGCGGAGGGAGCGGATGCAGCTACTCAGGGAAAGTGATAATTAATGGACTGAGGTCCAAAAGTTCTGGATCCAACCAGCAGATTCATAAAAGTGGTCGTCACTGTTGAGCTGAGCATAGTGTTGAATTATTTGTTCTCGTACTAAAATATGTCAGGTTTCAACGAATCATTTCCTATAACTGTATTTTATTTAACACATAGTATATCTAGAAAGGAAAATATTTAGGATGGCACACCATTATTTTGATATATATATATATATATATATATATATATATATATATATATATATATATATATATATTACTACAATAACAACAATTTAAGTGCAAAAGACAATTTTATGTTTTTTTTTTAAATCTATATAAATAGAGTAAACAGCATATAGAATATATAAATATATTATTATATATATATATTATTTTATACATATGTATATGTATATATATATATATATAATTTTATATATATAAGTTTTTATATATTATTTTATAAATATATATATATATATATATGTATGTATGTATGTATATATATATATATATATATATATATATATATATATATATATATATATATATACATACATACATTTAAATGCAATGTGGCTTTACTCTTGACACTAATGTGTAAAAAGAGGAGAGAAAAAAGAAACGACATTGATATATGAAAAGACTTGAACATTTAGATCAAAGAATACAATAGATGTTGTACATGCATGAGTGCACATATGGAGCATTAAATGTGTCCTTTACAAAGTGCAATAATAACTTTTAATGGCAACAGATTGAGTTTGTTTGTGATGAGGTCCACGTGAGGTCAGAGGCCGTGGGTGAACAAACAAACACGAGTCCGTCCCACAGGAGACGCCGTCAGTGTCTTTACTTTGACGGCTTAGATAACGTCACAAACAAAGTCGTTATAAAGGCAAACAATCAGTTTACTAAACCTAAAAAAGTACTTTTGTACTTTTGATGGTGGGTATTAATTACATGTAATGGTTTTTAATACTTACTTTTAAATAGTATGTTCTTCTTAATTGTAATGTGTGTAACTTTGCATTGTGTGTATTTATCCTGTGCTGTTTGTTATTGTTTCATGTTTTATGTTTGTTATGGTCTGTTAAGGCACAGATGCAAATGATCTGAAGCTACACTCTGGTACAGAGCATCACATGGTGACATGTATGTTTTAACGGTATGGTCTCTTTAAATAAAGATAATAATAATAATAATAATAATAATAATAATAATAATAATAATTATTATAATAATAACAACAATAACAATAATAATAATGATGATAATAATAATAATAATAATAATAATAATAATAACAATAATACAAATAATAATAATCATTGTGTTGTGTTTTTTTAATTTGTTTCCGTTTAAGTGCTTAAAACTGAAGAAACTGCGGCAGGAAATATGTGACTTATATGATTATTGGCATGTTGCTCCCTGTGATGTCATCATAACTGATGAAATACTGTTCATGACTAAGAAAATGAGAAAGTTGAGCCAACCAGTATTTATAATAAAAAAAAAACATGGCCATCTCAGATTTTAAAGCCCACTGAGGCAAATTTGTGATTAGTGATATTGGGCAACATCACAAAAAAGATCAATTGAATATTAGCAACATATTAAATATGTGTGATACATTACACATCATTACACGAGTGGTGATATCAACTGAGATGGTGGCATCTGTCGTGGCATCATGACAGTGATAGTTTACTCTTTGTAATAAAGTTATGGTTTTCCATCATTCCCGGACTCGTCCCCACTTCTCCCAGTCGGTATTCCTGCCGGCTGGACGATGTTTTCCTCCCGCTTCACACTCCTCCTGCCCTGTGTGTCATTCCCCAGCGTAGTTTCCTGTGCTTCGCCGTCATCTGAGTCACTGGCTGGCTTCTCCGCCAACAGCCGGATGACGTGCTCTCGCTAATAGATGGCTTCTTTTTGGGTAATTAATAATCAAAGGGTGCCCCGGGTTTACAGGGCCCTTAATACAGTTTCATACTGCCATCCAACCCCCCGGGAAATATGAGTCATGCACCGGACACGGTTTCTGGTTTGTGTGATAAATATTGGCTCGATATGATGCCGAACACCTATTTTGTGTGGCGACGAAGGTGTGACTTCTAACTTATGAACTCATGGGTCGAAATACGAGAACAAATAAATCCTCTGAGATCCTCTGTGTTCGTCATGGTTACCCGGTGACATCGTGACCTCTTGCTGCATCCGTCTGTCTCCTCTGCCATCGTCTTCCTCTGCAGTGTCCTCTGGCTGAGCTCTAGATTATAGAGCGGGCTGCCTGGAGCTGCTCAGGGATATCACAGGAATTGAGTAATCGCATGGCATGACAAGATCCTGCCCTCTAATTATCCTCCGCCCATGTTTGCTGGAGGAGTTTTTTCTTCTTCTTCTTTTTTTTCTTTCCTGTCTGTGTTTTCCTCACATACTTCTTCTTCTCTGTGCCGTGTTGTCACCGTGTTGTTCCTTTCATCTGCGCTCTCAGATGATGGCGGGGGAGGGGGAGGGGGGGCGTCAATTGAAGGGTAGCGGTCGCTCGATGACCATATGCCGTGCCATCGCCGCCACGTCACTCTCCTCTTCGTGGCGTGACTCCTCAAGTCTTCCGCGACGTGGCCGCGGGACAAGCATGCCTCATCCAGCGCACTATTTAATCCCTGTGATTAATTTATGATAAGTCGACGCACAGTTAGTCACCTTTTAACTCAGGTATAGACGCGGCAAGGAAGTATTCGTCGGGTCCTAAGACACGGGACTTTCACCCAGCAGGATGCCCCAGACGGACGTTTGCAATACATTCTGTGTCTTTGAATTTCAAAGGGCTTGGTCATGTTTTTTTTTTTAACACATACTGGACTGGCTCTTTTCTTATCTATGGGGTCAGGTCAGTCAAATGCACACAGAGAGACTCACAAATGCAAACACAAGGATTCACAAACGTGCACAGAACAAATAAAATAGATTTACAAATGCACGCAGAATTAAAATTCTAAACTGCAGACCCAAATTTAGTGCTTTTTTTAACCAAATCAAAGCAATTATGGTGTATATATTTTCTGTTTTATTCTGTCATTTTATTTTGTCATACATTCATATCTAAATGCTCTTGTACACTTAAATAAACTAGAACGGGCACTCGGTAGAGTGCATACTTTCGCCACAGCAACTTTTTAGTACCTTGTCATGACCTTGGCTTTGACCCGATCGACCCCAAAATAGAATCAACTTGCCCCCGGATAATAACCAATCATCCCACCAAATTTCATGCGATTCGGTTAAATACTTTTTGAGTTATGCAAATAACACACAAACAAACACACACACACACACACACACACACACACACACACACACATACAAATAAATACACAGCGATCAAAATATTACCTTCCCCATTCTCAGAATGCGAAGGTAAATATGATTTGCCGTGGCTCGATTCGTAAATGCAGTTTTTTCAACATACATAAACCTATCTGTAGCCAATCAGATGTCACCCTCATTTTCGACCAATCACATGAGCGTTGTTCGCTTCATTCTTGCCTTAGAGGGGCGTGGCTTATCTCGGTGGCTTTACTCCGTGGAAACAGTTATCTCGTAAATCGAATATATTTGAGTCTCTCTCTGTGCGCATTTGCAATTATTGAGACTGATCTGACCCAATATTGTGTATTTTCTCATATATAGTGTATTTTCATCCCAAAAGCAGAACTCACTAAAAAGGTTTGTCCCCGTTCCCGAGCGGCTGTATTCCAGAGATGTGGTGTGAGAGTAGAAGCAGACCGGCGAGGCGCTCTGTGAGGCGGCGGGTGGCGGAAGAAACGCAAGATGATCCAGCTCTCAGGCAGAGAGAAGGATTTAACTGACTGAAACCAGAAGGACTGCAGCTTAGAGACGGGTTGTATACACGGCAGGAGCTTGATGAGTGGAGGGGTCACAGGTGAGCAGGTGTTTTGGCGGCAGGAGTGAGATGAAGTGCCACGCTCAGACAAACACACACACACACACACACACACACACACACACACACACACACACACACACACACACATGCAGACCGGGAATAAAACACTGGAGCAAATTAGAAGAAGGAATGAGTTAAACACCAAGAAACACCAGGAAACACCAGGACAGGTATGTATTATTTCACACTGTTTGATAGTTATAAATGTAATTAAAAGTAGTAGTATATATAAATATATATTTTTTTATTTGTTTGTTGTCTTTTCTTTATTTTATATACATTTTCTGATTTATTTTGATTTTAATTTAGAATAGGAATTTATAAGCATTTTTTGCTTCTACCTATACCTTCTCAGTCTTTCTCTTTTGTATATTATATAGAATAATATTGTTTTGTTTTTTATTCTAGTTTATTTATGATTTCATGTTCTTCCCATATTTATCCTCTCGCCTGGTCGTGCTACTTTTGGTTGAACTCTCATCCTCTTGCCCTCTGACCCTAACGATGTCTCCTCTGGGTTATAATTGGTTTCATTTGTTTTTTTTTGTATAAAATCTCTTTGTTTGTCACCTGTGGCTCCATCTCTCTTCCTCTTTGATGCTGTAACTTTACAAATCATCAGCTGGAACACAAATCCCTTGTAAGTGCTACGTTTGCATTTGTATCTCTCACCATCTACGGAAGATCGTGTTGTTCCCATGCCAGGAAACATAAAACCCCATCCGAGCAAATGACCCGTGGCAGGGCATTACTTGTGCTCTACAATGCACACTTTTGAATTAATGTCGGATTCCCCAAATGTTTATTATGGATGCATTCCCCTCAATACTCACTTAATCAGGAATAATGTGATTCACGTCAGCCATGTGTTTCTCATGAAGCTGAATCTTGAGGAATGTGGACTTTGGTCTGCTATGATTTGTGAGGTGTGTGTGGTGGAAGGACAACAAGGGGATGAGATCCTGCAGGGGGAGGGGGGGGGATTTATTTCTCCCCCCTCTGCACAACCACGATGCTCCCGACCTGTTTACCTACAGCAGGTCCCCCCCCCCCTCCCTCCTCCTCTCTCTCTTTAAAGCTTTACACCCACTTGCGTAGCCATGTGTTTCAAATGTAGCGCATGTCTATTTCCGCGTTGGAGCCGGAGCACGCGTTTGCATGCAGCGTTTGCTCTTTGGCAGCCGTAATGTATACGGCCAAATATCTACACGTTTCCCAGGCTTTCAAGCCAAGCCTAGTCCCCACAGTGCGACCCCTGACACATGGGTCCCAGCCCATTTGGAGCTCATATATAGGATGAGGCAATGCAGGACCCGGGGAGGTTAGCGGGGAGCAGACACTAGTCGAGAGAGAGAGAGAGAGAGGACAGGCTTCCTCCCTCTCTCTCTCTCTCTCTCTCTCTCCGTCTCTCCGCTCACTCTCTTCCTTCTCCTGTAAAACGTGTCGCCTCGCTGACGGAGTCCGGTGGATCGGGACCCCCCCCCGTCGTCCTCCTCCATCTCTCCCAGATGGTCAACACTTCGGACCACACAGAACCAGAGCGAGTGGTGATGATGATGATGATGAGATGCTGCCTGCTCGCCACACGCCTCAGTCGACTCCGACTCCGAGCCTGGACCGGAGCGGACCTCTGAGCTTCAGGGACGCCTCTGTTAAAGGCTGTGTGACGCTAATGGCTTCCACAGCTCCACGGCGGAGCTGCAGGGACAGTCTGAGCATCCAGGGTGAAACGAGCAGTGGAATAACATTAAAGATGAAGACTTCTGACCCCCTGGTAGTCATTTCCTTCACGTAATTACAGTTTAGTCATTTAGGAAATAACCAGTGGAGAAACAAAACCCTAAAGGATGAATAAAAGAGTGTCACCTAGATACTGTTTACCCATTTCCAATGGGCAGATGTTTCCCCTCCAATGGGCAGATGTTTGCCCTTAATGGCACACACACGTCAGTATGGCCATGCATGTGTATTACTCACGTTACCCAATACATCGTAACAACACCTGGACACTTGAACGCGTCTATGAAGAAGAAACACTGACCAAATATTCGCTTTATTACCTTCGCATTGAAAATGCAGAAGGTAATGTTTTGATCGCCGTGTATTTATTTATTTATTCATTTATTTGCGTGTTCCTCGCATAACAAATAAAGATTGAAACCGAATCGCATGACATTTGGTGGGATGATTGGTAATTATCCAGGGACCATTTGATTAGATTTTGGGATCGATCGGGTCAAAGGTCAAGGTCAAGGTCATGGAAAGGTCAACATTTTCTTTTTACATTGCACAGCCAATTTGTATCCAATTGGCATGCAACTAATGCCAACATGTTCATAATCTACCGAGTGCCCATTCTAGTTTCTCATATTGTTTTGTTCTGGTCTTGATTGCTTAATGAATGACTGAGATTGCATGATGACCGATGCGTTGCACCTCTTCTGCTCTCCACGCAGACCTCTTTTTCTTGCATGCCACCAAACTTTATTGGTCAATACTACTCGGCACTACAAATGGAAAATGAGCATTTCCAATATATTTGGTATCAAAGTTGGAGACGGAAGTACAGCGGAGTGGACCATGTGGTGAGAGACGATGATCTGTGGTGATGCTCAGACGTCTCTGATCAGTCGGTGGTCGTCCTGCTCGTCTGTCTGGGTCGAAAACTTCTGATGCCGGCTGTATATATGGCATCTATTGCTTCTGTCCATCCTGGAGGGTGCTGCTGATGGATATGTCTCACGCTTGCCTGTCTTCCAAACTTGAGAGCCCTGCTAATTGTTTAAGAGTGAAAACAACTCCGTGGGTACAGTACGGTACGGAGAGGCTTGAGTCTTCCCTCAGTGGTCTAGTCGAGATGGTCTCTCCTTTCAATACAGCAGGAGATAAATCCCCCCCACACACACTCACACACACTCTAATTGTCTAACATAAATGACAAAGACTGTTTGTATCTTCTCCCATAGAGGAGGATCGCTGCAGAGCTCCAGGGTGCTGGCTGGATCGTGTCCGACATGAGATCCCACGTCCGTATACCTTCCAGAGCTCTATACATCTGTGCCCCCCCCCCCACACACACACACACACACACACACCATACTATGTGCTCCTCATTGACCCAAGAGGATCAGGGATCTGCTCTTAATCACACGTCCCTCTTTATAAGCTCCCTGTCTTATTAAAGCACCTCATTGCACTATTTAGGGGCTATAAATCATATTTTGTAATATAGGCGGATGGGAGGACCATTGGCTAGGAGAGCAGTGGTGTGTATGTCTAGATATGAAGCCGACTCCATTTCACCCCAGGGGACCCCAAGGCAGCAGACTGAGACACACACACACACACACACACACACACACACACACTCACGCACACACAGAGAAAAGAAATATGTGCCGGTAGGGGCTGAAAGAAGCCAATCCTCTGATCAAAGAGTTGCTGCCACGGGGAATTGAATTTGTTTTACTGTATCATCATTTGTAAAGTAGACGTTTCAGACATTATGATGCAGCTTTTGTGTGTCTGTGTGTGTGCACGTGTGTGTGTGTAGCTGTCGTCATGTGAAAACATGAAAGCTCTCATTCTGCGCATTCTTAGGCTTTAACCTCAGTTGAATAACGACACGCTCGTCTGTGTGCGCGAGTTGAGAGAAAGTCCGTGACCTTTAGGCTTATGCAACGCCGTGAAGGAACTCACAGAGAACACCAACGTCCCGTCAACATCGTCCTGTTGATTCAGTTCAGCTTATTTTATACAGCCCAATATCACAACTTATGAATTTGCCTCAAAGGGCTTTACAATCTGTACGACATCCCTGACCTTTGACCTCACATCGAATCTGGAAAAACTCCCAAGAAATAGAGAAAAAAAACTTTCAGGGGTGAAACGAGTGGAAACATCTTCAGCAGAGCAACAGAGAAGGATCCCTCTCCAGGATGGACAGGAGAATAGACGTCATGTGACCAGATGAACAAAGTTACATAAACACATTCAATGAATATGACAGAGTGCATTTCACCCAATTCGTCATTTGTATCAACGAAACAAATACATACTAAATATACTAAGAAACGTGTCTTGCCGACTAGCGTCAGTGGAGATGGTGCCTGATGGTGTTTTAATACATTCTACACATATTATACGAGTTAATGCTAAATGCACTTTCCATTTTTACTTATAAGGTTGAGCCAGACGATAATGAAACATCTGGTAAAAATGTAATACAAAAAAATCAATAAGAATAGAAAGAAGAATAGAAATATACTTTATTAATCCCCAAGGGGACATTTTTCGACACAGTAGCACCAATAAAGTAAACACACAATAACATATAAATATAAGAAAGAAAGAAAGAAAGAAACAGTGACTGTGCATAAAGTATACAAAGTGAAATATAAAATACAAAATAAAATATATATGTATATATATGTACACAACATATGTGCAAATACAGCAGTGTAAAATCAAATAAAATATAGACAGTGTGCAAAATAATAATAACATTGCAAACTTAGATTTTTCAATAATGGCACAAAGTAGCATCAAGAACTCACAACTCCTGTCTCGACCCCACAGCGGTCCAGTGCCAGTGTATGTACATGCGTTGTTCAGATGGGGAGCAGAGGGGGGGTTGGAGGGACGGGGCCGGCTGTGGATGAGGACGGTTGACGTATACGGTTAGCCTACTTTCCAGTGTTATTACTCAGAGGGACGGTTCTCTTCCCACTGTGGCGCTCCGGCCTCCTCTCTGTTTGCTTAGCCGAGTGGTTCCATATGGACCAACACATCAGTGCAGCATCTGGCGCCGCGGAGCGAGGACACAAACGGGTCCGAGGCCGGACACGTGTGTTCACAGCCACGACCCACTACTGTATACGAGTCCTCGTGTCAACTGGAAGAGCTGGAACGGTTCTGTCGCCGGGTGAAAGACGCGTTTAGCATCAAACAAACAAAAAGATGTGCAATGCTGAGCTGTTGCCTGGTATCCTTCAGGAAAACCTCTACGGGTTTTAAGTGCACTTCACTCAACGGGGAATGTTCCCTGAAGTAAGGAAATGCTGTTTTATTAACCTCCTTATAGGACGCAGAAACACACACACACACACACACACAAACACACACACACACATATATAGAAGGGCTCTCTGGAGAAAAAACACATTTAAACAATTATCAGGCTACCGTAAGTCGGCGGTGCATTAAGACGCATCCTGAATCGCGGCGCTTGAGGAAAATGTGCCGATTCCCCACGGAAGGACGTGGAGCGTGACGTAAACGACGGCCTCGGGCTCTTCTGGGGGTGCGGCGTGAACGGAAAGTGGCGTGACTCATCGAAGCGGGTGGCGTTTGATGAAATGAAGGAATGAGAAGCGTCCGTCTCCCTTCGTGACACGTCATCGCTCGCTCGCTGAAGATCGCTTTTTGATGCTTTTTGATCATTCTCAAAACGCCGTGTTTACAGCCGCTGTGTACAGCGGGCCAAGACATTGTTGGAGGGTTTAATACTGTACTTCAGCTGCTTCACTCACGTGACCAGGATGTACATCACAGGTTAAAGTTCTGCATTCAAAGAGTCCAGAAAGCAGAAGTAAAAAAAAAAAGTCCTACAATCAATAGTGTGCTTACAGTAAAGCAAAAGGAGGCAGATGAATTGTTAGCCGTGTACTTAAAGTACCAGAAATATGAACAGTGAGTGTAATAATATACACTACCGTTCAAAAGTTTGGGGTCACTAAGTGCTCCCCCCCCCTTTTTTCAGTTTTTTCCAATGAAAATGACATTAAATTAATCAGAAATACTCTCTCTACATAGATAATGTGGTAAATGACTATCCTCTGTTTGTTAATGAAATCTCTACAGAGGTGTGTAGAGGCCCATCTCCAGTTTTGTTTTATTGCCTTAGAAGACGAGCAGAGGGGTAGAAGACCTTTGAGACTTTTTATTTTTATTTTTTTATAACTTTTTAGTCAGCATTTTCCACAAACAGATTATTCCTTGACATTGAAACCCTTTTTATGTGAGCACAGCTGAAAACAGTTATGCTGGTGAGAGAAGCTCTAAAACTGGCCTTCCTTTGAAGAACAAGATTAATATTTACAATGAAAATCATATCTAACCTTGTCAATGTCTTGACTATATTTTGTATTAATCTTGTTTTCATTTAATGAATAAAAGTGTGAGTTTTCATGGAAAATACAACATTTTCTCGGTGACCCCAAACTTTTGAACGGTAGTGTATATCACATTGTTCCATCATTAATGTCATAGTATCATCCGTCATAGTTGGTCAAAGTGGATCTCATTTTAACTACTACATATGTACTATTATTTAAAACACTATAACCATAACTCATAACTGAAGCTATGAAGTGAGTGTAAAGTACTCACATGAGTTGGAGTATTACCACCACTCCAGACATAAAAAAAAGGAGGAAATAGTTTGAATTTTTATGCCTGGAACAATAGCATCATATGTTTACTTTCCGTGTGGCTGGGAGCTGTCATCACGGATATCACGTGTGTGTTTGTGCAGCCCAACACAGCGAGGAGGATTATTACCAACAGTAGAACTCTCATCCTTCAACATCCAAACATTCCTCTTCCCGTGGAGAGACGGCTCTGGGTGTTGGAGAGGAAGTTAAACAATGACTCACTTTACTGACGGACAAGAGCCAATCGATATCACATGTCGGGGGAAAGTCTCCTCGGGAGGAGCCGCGTTCACCTGGACCTCCAAACACTATTCTGGGACATGAGAATGACCTCGGACCACGTTGGACCCCGTTTCATTGTCGCAGCTATTGTTAGCTCTTAAACAGGGACCTCCCCTGGTTCTCCCAGCCCCCCCCCCCTCCCTTGGCTCCCCTTTCCTTCGCCTCACGCAGCTCCTCACCACCTCCTCATACTGGGGGGGGGGGGGGTTGTTAACCCTTGTTTCACACCAGCTGCTCAATACGGGAGGGTCACAGTTCAGCCTGTTGCAAACCTAATATACCTCAGGTGTTCTTCATTTCTGCACCCCGTTAGCGTGAGCGTACGCTGGCCGCGGTGTGACCGCGTTTCTGCGAACGTATACGGGATCACTCAAAACACGGGATTATTGTTGGAAGAAAGGCCGCACAGTTCGTTAAGAAGAAATATATATATATATATATATCGTGCTTTTTTATTCCTCACACAAAATACCACAAGTGTAAAGAAATATAACACGAGTTGAACTCTCTGACTGTGCGGCGGCAGTAAATCTGTCAAAGTCACGGGGGTATCCCGTATTATAATCCTGCCAACTGACTGAAACTAATTTTACTGGGCATAAATGTCTCAGCGCCGCCACAGAGCGTGCACCGTGGACGGTAAACAAGCTTTCAGCGCGTGGATGGAGCCGTCACTCAAAGGGCTCCTGTGCATGCAGCTCATATATTACTCTGCGCCGCACCGCGCCGGCTTCACTCACGCTCACGTCGGCCCGGAGAGACAAAGGAAGGAACTTCTTCTGGGCTCAGACCTCTCGTCTGTCGGCCAGAGAACGGGAGAAGGTTTGTTTTTTTTTAAACGCGCATAGAAACGGCGACGCCTGCATCTCTAAACTTCAATTCAGATTCAATTCAGTTTCTTTTATACAGCCCAATATCAAAAATTACGAATGTACCTCAGAGGGCTTTGCAATCCGTACACATACGGCATCCCTGACCTTTGACCTCTCACATCGGATCAGGAAAAACTCCCAAGAAATAGAAAAAAATCTTTCAGGGGGAAACAAGGATGGACAGAAGAATATATGTCATGTGACCAAAATGAACAGAGTTACAAAGACACATTCAATGAATATGACAGAAATGTATAAGTAGTTAGTAGTAGGCATAGAGCACGATGCAGAGGGGGAGGGGTGGGCAGGGCGCATCAGCAGGGCCGTGACAGGAGGCTTCAGACACAGCCGGGTCCGATGGACCCGATGAGACGTGAAGTCACAGGAAGTAGAGTTAGTAATGTGTGATGGAGAGGTGAAAATTCATTCATAAGGAAAGGGAGAAGAGGGAATAGGAGCTCAGTGTATCCTAAACGTCCCCCAGCAGCCTATACGATCAAGTCACATCCGGGCATTTTGACCGTGAAGAGAGAGAAGAGAACTTTGAATGTGAACATGAGACTGATGAGGAGACACGAGTCACGAAGACACAAGGAGAGGAAAGGACACAAGTAGAGGAAAGGACACAAGTAGAGGAAAGATCGCACAAGAAGAGGAAAGGACACAAGTAGAGGAAAGATCGCACAAGAAGAGGAAAGGACACAAGTAGAGGAAAGGACGCACAAGTAGAGGAAAGATCGTACAAGAAGAGGAAAGGACACAAGTAGAGGAAAGGACGCACAAGTAGAGGAAAGGACACAAGAAGAGGAAAGGACACAAGTAGAGGAAAGGACGCACATGTAGAGGAAAGATCGCCCAAGAAGAGGAAAGGACACAAGTAGAGGAAAGGACACAAGTAGAGGAAAGGACACAAGTAGAGGAAAGATCGTACAAGAAGAGGAAAGGACACAAGTAGAGGAAAGGACGCACAAGTAGAGGAAAGGACACAAGTAGAGGAAAGGACACAAGTAGAGGAAAGGACGCACAAGTAGAGGAAAGGACGCACAAGTAGAGGAAAGGACGCACAAGTAGAGGAAAGGACACAAGTAGAGGAAAGGACACAAGTAGAGGAAAGGACACAAGTAGAGGAAAGGACGCACAAGTAGAGGAAAGGACGCACAAGTAGAGGAAAGGACACAAGTAGAGGAAAGGATGCACAAGAACGCATATTGAGAAACGGCGGTTGTCTGCCTGCCGGGCTGAAGGTGAAAGCTGGTTCCATAAAGAAGTGAAGAGGAGAGGAACCCCTGGCTAAGCCGGGCTGGTCCGGGAGGCGAGTGTACGATCGTTGACCCCGGAGACGCGGCCCGCATTATCTCACCTCTAATTGTTGATTGATCTAAGTGGACCGGGACAGGCTGGGATCCACAAGCTCCTTTTCCCATGCAGATTAAAGCGTACTGCTTAGAGTTGTTTCAAACAACACGGTTGCCGGAGGGGTCAGAGGGCAACTGCATACTAGTGGCTAATGGTAGCAAATAATGTCAATCATGCCAAATGAGCCACTGGTGAGACTCGCTCCCGCTCCGGACTGGAATTCGAGGAATGAGCTCACTGGGTGAAGGCTATTCTCAGGGACGAGAGCAGAAAGCTTTTCATCTCGGAGCTTTGATATTTCTCTTTCGCGTGTGTTTTTGCAACCAAAAAAAACCACATGATCGCCCCTTTTTTTCGGACTAGTTTCCCCCCCTGAATCCCCGTGTGCTCGTATGCCCCTCGTAAAAACGAAGAAGACGACGATGGAGGTGAGTCACGCTTTCATTAATGGCTTCAAACCGAGCGCGTGATGAATCGCACGTCATATAACGGCCGCGCTCGGTTCTCACCTGCCATGTTCTGCTCGTCCCCTGGGAGAACGTACATGTGCGATGCGGCGTCTGGCACGGCTCGTCAAACACTTCCTCTGGGAGAATAATCATCGCGGCTCGACTGTTTCGCTCGCAGGATGTTTTTGAGGCCCAGCCGGCTAAAAGCGTGGGCTCCGAGCCACGAAAACGTGTTTGCGAGCGCCCGGCGTTCGTGTTTCCCTTTAGGACGTACTGCGTCGAGCGTTCGTAATTATTAGCAAATGTTAGCTTGTGCTAAATGCTAATTGCGGTTTCAGGCGATATGCATTGAGAGAAGCTCTCCCTTCATGTTCCTCTGTGTGTGTTTCTCTTTCAGACGGTAATTAATTACAGCCCAATGTTTCGGTTTGTGCTATTTCATCCCTCGAGATGCGTTAGTTTGTTTGTTTATAGGCTCAGAGGATTTCCGAGTTGTTGCCGGGTAGATCAGCTGCTCGGCAGCTCAATCAAGGAAAGTGCAAACAGCTTTGCCTCGTTCAGTCTTCTGGCCTCTGGTGAGACCTTTCTGCCTTAAATAACATTCTGTAATATTCATGGGGCTCATTGGTATGGATTAGTGACTACAGGTAGATTAGACATTTTAGCAGTAACTTCAAGCTATTGTATTTATTTTATGTTAATTTTTCTGTATCATTTGAATACTTGTTATGTTAAGTTCCCCCTCTACTTAACTGCAGTGGTAGGGTCCAGTTAGGTGAGGCTGTGGAGGTCAAATCCAGAGGAGTGGGAGTCGGAGTCTGTAGCTCTCGTTTGTTTTGGTGTTCCTCTGACCTGCATCGTCCACATCCCTCTGTCTCGGGCCACAGCAGTTCATCTGCTGTTTAAATGGGGCTACATGCATGGTACGGCTCCTTTTTATAGAGATGTACACAATGGGAAGATGAAATGGACCATTCCATTTAGAAATGTGACTTCTGAGTCTATCTATATATATATATATATATATATATATATATATATATATGGTTGGAAAAGAAAAGCAAATTAAAAGTTTCAGTATTGATTGATTTTATTTTACTTAACTCCCCATCAGCAAAGAGCAGCAATGCAACATGTTACATGTATATATCTACGAGCAGATAGCATTGGGCCATTTAAAAAGAATTATTTTGCTTACAGAATCAAAAATAACTTTTAAATAGTTTTAAACAGAAAATACTTAATTTATGTATTCACCCTTTTTTTCTCTCGACCCGCTGGGCCTCTGTGAGGGGGTTCATAAAACTCCTCACCTACCCATGCACCTTCTCTACCGACTCACCTTTCTGGACTGAGGTCTGTGTCCCTCCCCGAGGCCTCATGGGTGAAACAGCACCGAGGGTTAGGGTGTGTGTGTATGTCTGTGTGTGTGTGTGGCGCATCGCCACATTTGGATCTGTCCCTCAAGAGAGATTAATAACCTCGTTTTTTTTTTACGTGGAAACTGTCAGAGCTCTGTGACCTCATATTTCAACTTCCATATTCTCTGATGTCATTTTTGTCACACTGCAAACAAGACTTGATTTAAAAAAATTAGACTCCTGCCGCACTCGGCACATTACATTTTGACAGGTGACGTGACGTCTGTTGGTGTGTGTGTGTGTGTGTGTGTGTGTGTGTGTGTGTAGGGAGGGGGCTGGGGGGCAGCTTGTGTTAAAGAGGTGGTAAGTAAAAGAAACTGAAGGCCGGGATGTGGTCTTTCAGAAGGAAAGCTCAGTAAAAATTCCTCTGGGGAAAAACACACATGCCACTCTGTGTTTTAGCCGTTTTATGGCCCGACTTTAGCGCCGCGCTGCATGAGAGAGATTGATGTAGCTCTCAGAAGGACAATGTGCTGTGTGCCCGTCTGACTCAGGGAGGCTGGCCTGTGCACACCAGCTGCACCAATGTGTGTGTGTTTGTGTGTGTGCATGTGTCCCAGAGCAGGTACTAGCAATCTGACGTGCACAAATGCTCGATATTTTTTGCGTTATCCTTGAATTTATCATTACATTACATTACATGTCATTTAGCAGACACTTTTATCCAAAGCGACTTACAATAAGTGCATTTCAACCTAGAGTACAAACTAAGAACAACAAGAATACAGAAAGTAGCATTTCCTCAACATAGTCAAACTACAAAAGTACCATAATAAGATATTTAAGAGCCACTGAAGTGCAAATCTGTGTTTTAATCCAGATGTAGTCGGAAAAGGTGCGTTTTCAGTTTCCGGCGGAAGCACTACATGTTATCCTGTAATGTAGTGTTGTAGATATTTGAGCTGCAGTGCCGGAAGAAACACGTTTACTGAAGTATAAATAGAAGTACCCCGATGTCAACATACTTTGTTACGTATCAAAATGTATATTTAAAGCTTCAATAATGAATTTGTTCGACCACTTGGGTTCAGCGAACCGGCTGTAAAAACAAGAAATATTATCACCTTAAGAACGTTGTTTTGTGTGAACATGTTAGCTAACGACGGCCTACGCTGGTCACGGTTAGCATCGATGAAGTCCTTTAAGTTCACTTTATATAACTCTATTTTTGTTTCTATTGATTGCAGGACATTTTCTGGTCCAGTGTTTTTGTACTTTGTGGTGTTTCTGCTTTTACTAAAATATACATCTGAGTACTTCTTCCACCACCACAATAGTACATCCAGTTTATGATGAAGAATTGATTGATTGTTTCATATATTACATTATTGGGCTTGCACTGATGCATTTTAATGAGCTGGTTGAAGAGCTCTTTTTGTAACTCATACATATCAAATGTTTTGATGCAGAATCGTAGCACAAGTTGTCAGTTATACAATACATGTAGTGTATAGTACCTCTGTGTGGACTGAAGTTCAGTCTCTCGTCTTTTAACTCCCTCAACCTTTCCTCTCTTTGTTCTCACTGACAGACGAGAACTAATATCACGGTAAACCGCAGTGACACTCGAAAGCAAGTATTTTTACAACCTGCAAGCATCAGTGACCAAATTTAAAAGATTGCCTAATTCCGCTGCTGACCTGATTAGGAGCCGGTGGATGTGTCTGATGAGGGAGGCAGCCGAGCCTTTTCAACTCAGCGAGGTGCCAGAGAGAGAGAGAGAGAGAGAGAGAGACAGTGAGTTAGAGGGAGAAAGAGAGAGAGAGAGAGGGACAGAGAGCTTAATGAGCTTTAAGCTGCTGTGTCTCTCGCTGCCTCTGATTCGCCACCTTTCAAGTCCAAGCTTATTTTGAACCTGTGCATCTCTACCTGTGAGGCTAGACTACTGGACTACTTGGATCCTGGCTTAGTACCTTCTTTAGATAAGTGTATCTGCTAGAGTACTATTACATTACATTACATGTCATTTAGCAGACGCTTTTATCCAAAGCGACTTACAATAAGTGCATTTCAACCTAGAGTACAAACTAAGAACAACAAGAATACAGAAAGTAACATTTCCTCAACATAGTCAAACTACAAAAGTACCACAATAAGATATTTAAGAGCCACTAATGTGCTAATCTGTGTTTTAAAACAGTACAGACTAACAATCTAGCAGCTTAAAACAGCAGATACAACAGTAACTAAGCAGATACAACTAATTTAAAGAAGATACTGAGCAGGATCCAAGAACTCCAAGGTAGAACATGCACACTACTATTGTATTGGCTGGATCGGGCTACTAGACTGGTGGTCTGTACCGTCTGATCCTATCCTGACGTCAGCTTTGGCGGAAAGTAGACTCTTGTCCATCTTGATCTTCACTGATCAGATTATACCTTGAATGAAAACAGATTAGCACCTGAATTGCACTTGAATGGCACTTAGTTATAGGATTTTTGTACTTTCTTGAAGAGATGTTAACTTCTTGATTCTTGTTGTTTTGAGGTTTTACTCATGATCGATGCACTTATTGTAAGTCGCTTTTGGATAAAAGCTTCTGCTTAATGACATGTCATGTAATGTAATGTCATAAACTCTCGTATACAGGTTGCGGGTTCACTTCGCCAAGCGGCACCAACTTCTGGACGTGAAGCGCCAGTTCTTTCTCTCTTGTTCTTTCTGAACATCTTTCTTCTTTTTCCTTGGTCGGAGTTCAAGAATCCAAAGTTGTGAACATATAGGCATAAAACTCGGGTTGAAATAGTTCACGGGACTTTTATGTAACCGTCCTTCCTTCTGTCCACAGGGGTGTTATAAGCACAAGTATGTGTGGCAGCGTGTTTATCCATGTGTTTTTGTGCGTATGGGGAGTTGTGCGATGGCGTGTGTGTGACAGGACTCGCCTAAAAATCATAAACAGAACCCGGATCGCTCCGAGGAGCCAGAACTCGCTCCGAGGAGCCAACAAAACAATCGGGTTCAGTTGGATTTGTCACTACAAATTGACCCCAAAAACAATTCAGTCATAGGGACCGTTAACTATGGATTACCGCCATAAAACATGTTCCTGCTAAGCAGAAGAAAAAAGGGGGTAAAGCTGTGGTCACAGGAAATGAGGTAATAAGGACTCACAGCGAGTCAACCTGTCCTACCACGGCACTGCCTTCTTCTTCTTCTTCTTCTTCTTCTTCTTCTTCTTCTTCTTCTTCTTCTTCTTCTTCTTCTTCTTCTTCTTCTTCTTCTTCTTAATACATACAATTTCTATAGCGCTTTTCGTAGTATACTCAAAGACGCTTGTTCTTGTTCTTGTTGTTCTTGTTCTTGTTGTTCTTGTTATTCTCGTTCTTGTTCTTGTTCTTGTTCTTCCTCTTCTTCTTCTTCTTCTTCTTCTTCTTCTTCTTCTTCTTCTTCTTCTTCTTCTTCTTTTTCTTCTTAATACATACAATTTATATAGTGCTTTTCATAGTACTCAAAGACGCTTCTTCTTCTTCTTCTTCTTCTTCTTCTTCTTCTTCTTCTTCTTCTTAATATAATATACACTTGTATTGATCCCACAGTGAGGAAATTCTTCTTCTTAATACATACAATTTATATAGCACTTGTCATAGTACTCAAAGACGCTTCTTCTTTTTCTCTTTCTTCTTCTTCTTCTTCTTCTTCTTCTTCTTCTTCTTCTTCTTCTTCTTCTTCTTCTTCTTCTTCTTCTTCTTCTTCTTCTTCAAGGTGGGGAAAGAGAAGAGAAGGGTGGCTGGGCTGGGCTGAAAGAGGGTGGCGGGTCAGTGGGTGGATTGGGGGAGGGAGGAGGGGGGAGGGGGGATGGGGGGGGGGGGAGCAGAGGGGATTTGACCAAAGCACGCTCTCTAATCTTGCACTCAGCCGAGCGATCTCATGATGCAGGAGGCTTAGCCACTGCCGTGAAAGCAATCTAATGGCCAATGAGTAATCAACACTATTGCCTGTCTGGACTAATATCCCTACGGCCTAGTCCGCTGAAGCAGGGGAAGTTCTCCGTCCGGGCCGAGCTTCACAGGAGGACGGGGGGGGGGGGGGGGGGAGAGTCCGAGACACACACACACAAAATAGAGACATAAATATGCATTTGATTTACTTTTGGATGCGGCGAAGACTTCCTCCTCTCCGACCATCAGGAGTAACATTTGTTTGGGAGACTCTGAGGAATTTGAAAGCTGTCACGTAGTTGATTCATTCCCATAAAGCAGAATGTTTTGCATGCTCAAAGCCCCGTTCCCAGCTTGCTTAAGAATTTCAGCATAACCTGTATGACTATAATCAAGGGATCAACTGAAGGATAAAACGGGGAACATAATTCTTCAGGCCTCCTCTGGGCAAAAAAGCATAACATGCACTGTGTTCATGTCTGGACTTTAAAAAAGAAAAGAAAAGGAGAGAAAAAGTCCTGGACATTGTTTTTGGATTTCAGGCCCTGATGTTTCAGCTGTCCTGGCACGGCATGGCATGAGGGAGCAGACGGAGTCATGAGAGGGGCTTGTTTGATTAGATTTATGGAATGCATTAAACAGGGTTTCTTTTTAGCTGGACGGGTTAGGTGGCCTGGCAGCTGTGTAAGAACTTGTCATTGTTATTTAACCTGCCACCCCCCCTCCCTACGGGACAATGGTTGGATCCACCAAAGACACAGAGCCAGGATCATGCTGTGATACCTGCTTATCATTAAGTGTGTGTTCCATTCATCGGCGTTGCATATTCCTCGCTTCCTCTTCAGATACCTCCATGAATGTTTTTTCCGGGGGGTTTATGGCTCTAAAAATCACTTGTACGCTTTTGTCTTGGAGCCAAAGGAAACTTTGCCTGGATCTCAAATGTAACTCTGTTGGCTCCGGGTCTTTTTAGGGATTGAATCCGCACATTGAGCTCTTCATGAGTTTGGCAAAGCTCGGACGGGATGAAATGTTCAATTAAATGCATCTCGTCGGATGGGATTTGAACCAAATCCCAAATTATTCCATTCTGCGGTCCATGCGGATCTACTCCTGACTTCACTGAGCAGATGAGATGTCAATGTTGATGCTATAAACAACCGACACTTGAGCATAACCCCGAGACCCCCGTTTCCCCCTCATATACATTGACGAGGGAATTAGTTGAGTTTATTGTACGATACATTTACACTAATAGACAGGAACATATTCTCAGGCCAGTGAAGCAGTGGCTTTTATAATTGGTTGAATTTGGGCTTCCCCCTCTAAATTCATCCCTCAACGTTATACGATCATTCGGATTAGCTGCTCATTCGTTCCATACTCCCAAAGTGACTTCGGTAACGCATGAAGGAATTTCATTGTGACATTACAACCTAAACTGGGAGAATTATGTTCCAGTCCAGGTATAAATATGTGGGTTCCGCCCTTTTGCTAATAGCTCCATTGTTTTTCCTTTTAATGCGTCTTTTATTTTTATGTTCAGTTCGTACTTTTTCTTGTGCTAAAATTGGCCTCGGGGTTTTGGTCCCTGGTGAAGGGGTTCCAAGTGGATCACTCCACCGGAGCCAGGGACAGGATCCATCTCTCCCAGAGAAGAATAGCAGTGAAAGCGGAAGCCAGCTAACCTCTGTCAAAACTGCCATCCATCACTCTGCGTTTTAACCCCAGCCACCATTGAAAGACAGCCAATTACTTGGGCCAGTGGATGAAATAAATACGTCCTCACATTAGGGCCCATTACCAGGCCTCTCTCTCCCCTTCCTCCCCCTGGTCTGCGGCGCGGGGGCTGAGCGGTGGCTCGGCCGGCCACCATTATGTCTGTCTGAGATCTCCCAAAACGACGGCCCGCCGTTGAGAGGTCTCCGTCCGCACGGCCTCCGCGGAGCACTCTAACCGCCGAGCAAATGGACGAAAGTACTCACTCTGACACTCTGACAGAAATACATCCCGGCGACGAGTCCAGTCCTCATTTCTTTGGCTTCGCTGTGTTTTCATTCGTTCCTCAGCTCACCGTTATGAACTAGCAAACACATGGAGTTTCTTCCATTTTCTCCCCCTGAAAGGTTTTTTTCGGTTTCTTGGGAGTTGTTCCTGATCCGATGTGAGGTCAAACGTCAGGGATGTCGTATGTGTACAAATATTAAAGCCCCACTATGTTGTGTTCCCCTTGTAGCGCCCCCTTCAGGTATTTAACGTTTACTTCAGTGCGGTAAATACCCAGTTACGATAGATCAGGTGTCGTGAACCTCTGGCTCTGAGCCATATATGGCTCTTCTGGTGACGCATATGGCTCTTTTGAGTTTGAGTAAAACAATTAAAAAAACTCCGCCCGCCCCCCTGTAACTTTCTCTCTCCTCCAGATGACAGCAGCAGTAATGTCAGGTCCCTTTCTTAAAGACGTCTTTGTTCTTTAAACTAAAGGTCTGTTATTGGTCGTCTCCACAGCAGCATGTCTCTCTGTCTCTACGCGTCGCGTAGCGGAGCAAATAAAAAGTCCCCTGTGAGGTGGACTGGACTATGTGACGTTGCGTAATCGGAGGCGCAAATCGCCATATTAAAAGTCATTGTAGCGGCACAATTTTTTTCAAGCTGTTTAAGGTAGGAATTCTTACATAGTGGGGCTTTAAAGCCCTCTAAGGCACATTTGTAATTTGTGATATTGGGCTGTATAAAATGACTGAATTGAATGATTCCACTTGGCTCGTTACGTTAATTTGATCTCGCCATCCACATTGCTTTTTCACAAAGGTGACGATGGCAAACTGTACCATGGCAACGCCCCATTAGTCTGATGTCTCGTTTGACCTAAATGTGCACCACTGCAAGAATGGATGGATGGATGGACACAAACAGTTGAATGATAGTTCATTGTTGCAGGTTTCTCCCTCTCACTGAAAACAGAGAAACCAAACGATCATCAACCATCCTTCAAAGAGACTCTCGGCCTCCTGGGACTCGTGAAGGTAGTAATATCTAAAACGCTTTGCAGCCTTTGAGCAAATGGGAATTAAAAGTGGGAATTAAAAGCCTGGGCGAGTATTGTGGCTCCTTCTATAGCGGTCATGCCTGAATGCATCCCTCGCTAACTTGTATGTAGCAGATACTCAGGATTACAAAAAGCGATGACTTTCATCGATAGTTCAAAGCAGCGATGGTAAAGCCTCCGGGCTCTGTGGCTTCCCAGTGTAGCCACAGAGCTCCTATGATGGATTAGTACACAGAAATATGAAGGTGCCATCTGGAACCGAAAATGGTTCTTCAGAGTGATGCCAAAGAAGACCCATTTTCAAACTATGGTTCTTCAAAGAACCTGTAAAGGTGTCTCAAAGGGTTAGGGTTAGGGTTAGGGTTTATCTTTAAGGCACCATTTCTGGTTCCACAAATAACCTTTCAATCCAGGGTTCTTTAAAGAACCATCTCCTTGAAGAGTTCTTCAATTAACCTATAAAGGTGCCTCAAGGAACGTTCAACAAATGGTTCCTTAAGGCACCATTGTTGGTTCCATGAAGTACCATTTCAAATCAAGGCTCTTTAAAGAACCGTTTCATTGAAGAGTTCTTCAAAGATCCTATAATTGTGCCTCAAAGAACCTTAAAACATGGTTATTTAAGGCACCATTTCCGGTTCCATGAAGAACCTTTTCAAACCAGGGTTCTTTAAAGAACCGTTTCCTTGACGAGTTCTTCAAAGAACCTATAATTGTGCCTCAAATAAACTTAAAAAAATGGTTATGTAAGGCACCATTTCCGGTTCCATGAAGAACCTTTTCAAACCAGGGTTCTTTAAAGAACCATCTCCTTAAATAGTTCTTCAAATAACCTATAAAGGTGCCTCAAGGAACCTTCAAAAAATGCTTCCTTAAGGCACCATTTTTGGTTCCATGAAGAACCATTTCAAACCATGGTTCTTTGAAGAACCATTTCTTCATATAGTTATTCAAATAATCTATAAAGGTGTATCAAAGAACCTTAAAAATGGTTCTTTAAGGCACTATTTCCAAACGGGTTCTTGAGTAGGTGATGGTTCTTCGTAAAGACTTTTAAAGAACCATTTAAGAACCATGATGTTTCTGTGAGTGCTGCCTAGC
>CM070092.1:17593815-17728815 GCA_036178185.1 Liparis tanakae
TAAACATCCTGTGTTTACGAAGCGGATAACTCCACCAAAGTAGTTCATTCCGTTCTTAATAAAAACACATTTATTTATAGATGAGTGGTTCTGGATGTCAACACTTCGAAGGCCTTTAAAGAAATGTTTGTGCCGTGGTGGTTTTGGCCCAGGCGCCGGCTCTTTAGCAACCTGACAGCGTGATGCAGCTGTAAAAAATAAATAAAAAAAGCCCCGAAAAAACTCAAACTGCTTCTCTTCCTGCCTCCGCTGTCCTCTCGCTTGAAGCCCGCGTGGTTTATTATCTAATCAGCTCGGCCCTTGGACACACGGCCACGCTCAATGGACCCAGACCCCACGGCCAATAGAGTACCCGACAGACTGTGTCATCTCAGCCCGCTGAATCAAAAACAAACACGGGGGCTACTTCGCCTGTTTTTCCTTCTTTTTCTTCAGGCGACCGGCATTAAGGGAGAAGTCTTCCCACCCTCCTGCGCCGTTTATTTAGCTTTGTTTGCACTCCTCGAGTGTGATTTATTCTCCCTTGTCACTTTGGTACCGAGTCGAATTAACCCCTTCAAATAAGGGATTTCTATCGGCGCGCTTAATCCCATTTTTATTACGTTTATTCCTCGATTAACGACGCTCCGTGAAGATGTAAAAAAGACGAATTGTTTCATTGCGTCTCGAACACTTTTACTTTGTGTGGCATCTGAGGCCGCTTCGGACTCCACATAGCCTGCAGTCAAATCCCCACGCATTCTCCCACACACACACACACACACACACACACACACACACTGACACCTCCCGATTACCTCAGAGCAGGAGGGGGGTGGTGGGGGGGGGGGACGCGGCCCGACAACATCACAAAACAAGACAACAGAACACAATTACAGAGCAGCCTGAAGACAATCCCGCACTTTAATGAAAGTCCAGTTTCCCCTGCCCCAGGTAAGTGCTCGACGTGATTGTATCTGTGAAACAATTACACTGTCACAATCAAAGGAAGCTGCCTTTAAATGGTCTGTCGAGGCACCTCGGTGGGGCTAATAATCACTCATCTCTTTCCCACTGTGTCACCGAGGTGCTGAATCCTCCCTTTGTTCTGCACATCACCTGCCTCTCAATAGACTGCTTGGTGTTACACTTCAGGCACTTAGACGGCCACGCTTTCAAAGGGGGGCCGAGGCCCCCGGGGGCATGCGGCCTCTGAGTAGATATACAACAAATAGCATCACCGAATCACCCCCTCTCCCCTCTCTCTCTCTCTCTCTCTCTCTCTCTTACACCAGCTCAGAGGTGGATTTGTTGAGTAAACCTTTTATTATTCTAGCTTGTGTTTTTATACCGCACTCCCTTGTCGTGTCTTTCCCTGGAAGTTTTTTTTTCTCCCTCTCTCTCTCTCTCTCTCTCTCTCTCTCCCTTTTTGTTGGCTAAGAGGCCCCAGAGGTAAACTGTAATCCTGGGAGCAGTCAGCTGCCGAAGGAAGATAATACCCTCTCCTAATTTATAGAGTTATCACATATCCTCGTCGGAGCATAAAGTGCATCCACTTACGTCCAAATGCCCCGCAGATTTCCATTTTCCTCCTTCCCGTTAAGTTAATACCTGTTTCATGTTTAACATCAATTGAAGGTATAAGGGGGTAATTAGAGAAGACGTGGGAGAAAAAGAGGGTATCCTGCAGTTTCTCTTCCACAGTTTAATGATTTGCCAGCAGCCCCGACATGTGGCATGTGTGGAATGTTTGTCCCTCCATTCAGAGCATGAGAGTTATTGTGTCAGGAGAGGGAAGAAAGGGATCTATGTGGCTATCTCTGTGCACACACACACACACACACACACACATTTGTGTGTGTGTGTGTGTGTGTGTGTGTGTGTGTGCGTGTTTATGGGCTCGGTGCCCACTGGTCACTGTGAGCTAGTGCACGACAAGCCCTCCATGCAGCTGTTTTTGGTTTCCCTGATTCATCACTGGACAGAAACACACACACACACACGGTAATGGGTTCAGATTGTGTATACCGTGCGCGTGTGTGTGTGTGTGTGTGTGTGTGTTTCTGCTCTCTCGCCCGTCCTCCACTTCAGGGCACCGAATCTCTTCATTCACCGCGTCCCCGGGACACCCCATTCATTTTTTTATTTTTATTTTATTAAACTTCAGCGCTCTCCGAGACTCATTTCCTGCGGGGTGGGGGGGGGGGGGGGACCGTCGTTTTTTTGGGGAGCGGGGTTTATAAGGATGACTGCGTTCCTCAACGAGAGAGAGCGACTGCGTAAAATGAATAACACACGGCTGTTTTTATATTGTTTTCCAATAACAAATGCAGAAAAAACGACATTGAGACCTACCTGCTGCAAACAGGAAGCACATCCAGGTGCGGGGCCTCCAGGGCCCATATAATATGAATATATGTGCAAAGCTTTTCTCAGACGACTCACAGTTCACATTAAAATACCAAAACAGATAGGCTGTTTTATGTCTTCTTCTTCTTCTTCTTCTTCTTCTTCTTCTTCTTCTTCTTCTTCTTCTTCTTCTTCTTCTTCTTCTTCTTCTTCTTCTTCTTCTTCTTCTTCTTCTTCTTCTTCTTCTTCTTCTTCTTCTTCTTCTTCTTCTTCTTCTTCTTCTTCTTCTTCTTCTTCTTCTTCTCCCCCTTATTTAAAGTTGAATGGCAGTTGGCAAACAATCAAATGACGAGTTATTACCCCCACCTGCTGAGGATATGGTTGCATGAATAAACGTTGCGCTCGCGTCTGAATCTACAGTCGAACACATGGTGTTATTCACTTATCCGTGTTATCGCCGTGATTATATTGGCAGCTGAAATAATTGTAACCACATTACGCCGCTGCTTTTTTCTTTCATGCTTTTGAAACCAATCAAGAGATAGAAAACGATAATTAAAATAAAAATGTGTGTGTGAAGGGGGAGGGGGGGTATCCGTGTCCACGTGTAATTCTTACTTCTTCACGAAGATTTTCATATCCTAAAGTACATCTTGGAGCAATTCCTGTAACAACTCGTGAAGAATCATATATTGAGGACTGCTTTGTGCATATCAATCTGTGAGATGGCGAACGCACACACACACACACACACACAAACACACACACACACACACAATGTACGTGTAGATAATCTTTTATTTTGACTAAAATTTTAAAAAAAGGCTTTATGGATCAGCATGTGCAGGATAGCGTGTGTACAGTATGAGAGACAACACACATTATTTTATTGAGAGTTTTATGACACATTTTTAATCCCACATTTGTATTAATTACATTTATTACATCTATCCTTACCTTTAGTTTGCGATTTGAAGGCTAAGAAGCCGAGCCCACGCCATGCATATACATAAACATCCTGAATTATATTGTTCTGTATAATTCACATCTGGATATGTTACAAGTACCTGCATGACTTTTACATTTGGACAAACATCAAACTTCCGTGCAACATATTTCAACATATGAAGATGAAATATAGTGGAAATATCCTCATCGGGGGAGTTTCGGTGTGCTCACGCAGAGAGAGAATCAGGGGCTGACCTTAGTTTTATGAAACATGTACAATCAGAAACCCATAATGTTGTTTCCATGGTACTTAAAAGCACCATCTGGGTACTTTGCTGGCACAGACCCCAGTTTTTATGAGCTTTATTTTCTTTTGCTGAACTAGTGTACAGACAGTGCACACTGGGGCAGAAAGCCTCTGACACGGGGGACCCAGACCAGCGTCTGAGCAATCAAATTAACCCGGGAAACGGTTATATATGAAGTGCTCGGGGTATTGTTTGCAAATTTGTGCAATAACAAATGCATCAGTGTGACAGGCAATCGTTTTCTGCCTCGACCCCACCCAATAAAACACTTCCAGGCCAGTTAGTGTCGGGTAAGCCGCTCGCAAATCTGCTTTTGGGCTCTGAAATAATGACGTTGTTTATGAATCTATCGGGCAGAGCTGTTTACACAACGCTCCTTCGTCTGTTCGGCAATTCTGTGGCACAATTCTTTCTTTTTAGCGTTTGGTTCTCCATGTGTCTGGCTTCCTGTGTAGCGAGCATGTTGTAAATAATCCTCCCTTTTTTTCGGAGGGGGGGGGCATTCGACACCTGGATGAATTGAAGATCAAATGGTGGTGAGAACGATATAAATACAATTGTTGTAGTAAGTTCAATGTGGAGGATGAGGATTTATGTTGCTGTTATGTCATTTTGAGGTATTTCTTGGTGTCTTTTGTTGTCTGGTAATATGTAACTCGTAAAAAAATGAAAAAAATAAAATGATTGAAAGAAAGAAAGAACTCTGTCAACGTGTCACACAGCAGAAGAAACAGTGGGGGAAAGTTTTATTAATATTATTTTTTTAACAACATAGCATTATGTATTTTCATACAGTCACTTTCTTGTTGTATGTCTTGGTACACGTGATATTCAGGTACAGTGTGTACAACACACATCAAATGGTGCTCACTCTAGTAAAAAAAAAAAGAAGAGAGGAAAAAAGGACAATAATGAATATATTGCATATAAAATGATTAAATACAAATAATATGAATACAATTAAATAAATAATTGTAATAATAGTTTTCCACTCCTGAGTGTAGTGTTGTATGTGCTATACATGCTTTTAGAGAGGATTGTGTGTGACGTGTGAAAAGCTGTTTTTGATATGTTTGTTACTGTGCAACTTTATTCTACGATGTTGTTCAAAGCCACGAGTAATTATTATTATTAACTCTGCCAGTCAACACTATTGAGATGTCTGGCATGTCTTGAACTGGGTCAGTTGTACAGCTGGTGGGAAAAGTAATATAATACCATAATATAACTTGGGGTAGTCCAACAACACAATACCCCCCCCCCCCCCCCCCCCGTGCACCCCTCCCTCTCCGAATACCTCAGTTTAACCTCCATCCACGCCATGCGGTGCTCAGCAGAGCATTCATCATGACACAACAGTCTGACTTCCTGTCTCCGAAGCTGACGGCAAGCTGTTCCCTTAATGAGATGCATGCTAGCGCTGAAGGCTTTTCGGGGGAGACAGATTGGGCCTCCCGCCAACCGGGTCCGGCGCGGTCGGACCTCACCCCTCCGCCCCGCAGGCCAAACTGTTTGAGCAACCTGACCCTCTTTGCATAATTTACCTCTCCCAGTCAGCGGCCGGGTCCTGGCGGGGCGACGCGCCCGGCTTATCAGACAGAGTTCAATGAAGGAATGTGTAGTAATAAGGTTGATTAGGGCTTTATTGTAACGGTGTCTAATTAGACGAGAGTGTTGCTTGAGCCTGGGAAGCCGACTAGGAGGCCTTGATGGGAGCGATATGACATACACCACCATTTAAAAGTTTAGGGTCACTTAGAAATGTCCTTATTTTTCAAAGAAAAGCATGTTTTGTTTAATGAAGGTAACGTTAAATTATTAAGAAATGCACTCTATACATTATGTAACCCCCGGCCCATGTAACTATGTCAAATATACTATGGGCGGGGTCCTGGTTTGAGTTTAATAGAGGGATGGTGCAGAAAATGTGCATATTTTAATAACAAAACTAAACTAAACTAAACTAAACACAAATCCCCATACAACAAAAACCCACAAAATGTATATAACTCACTCTCTCTCTAAGAACCTCTACAATGCAAATAATACAACTATCACAACACATATAACCAATATAATAAATTTAACAAATCCACTCACACACACCCTAGTGTGGTAAATGACTATTTTAGGTTGAAACACCTGTTTTAAAATAATTAAATATCCACACGGTTGTATAGAGGCCCATCTCCAGTGTTCTAATGGCACATTGTGTTATCGCCTTAGAAGACTAACGGAGGGTACGAATTTTAGAAAACCCTTTTGTTACATTAGCACAGCTGAAAACAGTTTTGCTGGTCAGATAAGCTTTTCAACTGGCCTTCCTTTTGAGCTTGAAGTCTGAAGAACACAATTAATATTTAAAATAAAAATCATTATTTCTAACCTTGTCAATGTATTTACTATATTTTCTCTTCACTTTGCAATTCATTGGATAAATAAAAGTGAGTTTTCATGGAAAACACAAACTTGTCTTGTTGGGTGACCCCAAACTTTTGAACGTTAGTGTAAATTGTAGTTTAATTAACTAATACTCAATTAAACTGTACACGTGACCCTCCTGTTCTAAATTCAAGGCCCCTAAAGCCAGAAGTGGTTGTCTGCATCGTGGTATTTGGAAATGTTAGCTCTCTCTCATTTCCAATGTAAATGTGCACAGGTGTTTTCAAGGACCTCTGCGTTGTATAAAATCCAACGTCAGCACTATGTGATGGATTATAGTGTACAATGTGAAATGGGAGACGACTGCAGATACCTGCAGCTGAGAAAACTTAGCGGCGAGTCGAAATAAACGAGACTCTCGCCTCTGTTTCCCAGAAGCTTGGTGTGGTCAGTGTCTTATTACTTTATTCTTAATTTCTTAAGTTGGAATCAAGTAGTAAAACAAAATCCGATACGGGGATCTACGACTCCTCCGTCTGGAGAACAAAGCGAGCGTCAACAGTGATCCTTTGTGGACTTCGGAGGACCTTTTTTTTTTTTTTTTTCACGATAGCACCGTGAGCTACCGGCTCAAAGCGAACGGCAATTATCCCTGTCCATTTTGGCTCACATTTCACATTTTTCCTCCAATTAACTCCGGTGCTAACACACACACACACACACACACACACACACACACACTACACACATATTGAGCAGCTTCGGCAAATTGTCTTTATATTTTCTAATGCGATCAAACCCAAACAGGAGATTCAGAGTGTATTCTCTGGGATACTCTGGCACACGGATTGTTTGGAAAGGAGTTTCATCCCCCCCCCCACACACACACTCACACACACACACACACACACACACACACACACACACACAACCCCCCCTTACTGGTGTGAGACCACGTCTAGTTATCACTGTGACTCTCTCTCTCTGGCGGCCTTAGCGGCGGCGATGCACAAAGGGAGTCTGATGACCAGAGCGTCGCAGGTCACACTGACGGTATCCCCCCCCCCACACACACACACACACACATACACACACACACACATTACTTCTGGCTGTACAGGATCCAAACACTTACATTTTAGACTTTGTCTCTATGATCGTGCTAAAAAAACAGCTGCGACAACCATCCCAGGGGTCGTGAACATTTATCACTCGAAATCCCTCGTTAAGATAAGAGTCGACTCTGAAACCATAAAGACCGGCGATAAAGATTAAAGATCTTATTTTGAAGTGAGATTTCCACCTTATTGAGTCATCCTCGTTGTCGTGTCCTTTTCGGCCATCTTGGTTCTCCATCGAAAAGGTCCTCGGTTTATTTGTGACGGGATTTGGAAAGCGATCGGATGAATTTTCTTCCCTCCAGATCAATCGTTAACATTAATCCTTTACGTGACTAAACCTTCGTGAGACGTATCACGTGATTAACCTTTGTGTGCGTATCAGAGAGCGCTAGCAGCTACAGAGACCACCTGGTGGAGAATGTGTGTATTGCGGCTCGGCTTATTATACAAAGCGTTTTTTTGGGGGTTTTTGGAGAGTATCGTAATAACACAGCTCTCATCACACGGCCAATGTTTTCACTGACAACAGACACGCATACGATTTAAACCGCGATTGCATTCATGGAACCCTCCGGGCCGAGCCGGCCCTCCACCTGTGAGGCGGGACCCCCCAACCGAGGCCCCGGCACCCTCTCGTACGCCCCGCTCTCTCCCCTCCGGCGGCTCAGAGGCGGTTGCGTGAACCCTGCTCGCTCCCTGCTCGCTTGCTCCTTTGATAATTATGAATTATTACAGGCCGGGGCTTTGTTAGCAACTCTCTAATTTTGCAGATCGTAATTGATCACAGGTGTGGCGTGGGGAGTGTTTTTTTAATTTTTTCTTCTCTCTCTTTCTCTTTTCCACCTTCTTCTTTGCGTTAGCAGTGAACCGAGGTTGTCTCCCAGGCAAGCCCCCCCGTCGGAGAGCTTCCCCTTTTTCTTAATTCCAGGAACGCTCCTTCTGCGTCTCGGACGAGTCGACGTCCTTTCATCCTCCTCGGTGGAGAGGACACCGCTAGCGCTCACTGTCAGTCCAGCTGGGATGTGGCGCAACTCGCTGCATTCCTCCTGTTGCTCTGGTCACTCAGGGTGTGTGAACATGTGTGTGTGTGTGTGGTGTCTGTGTGTGTGTGTGTGTGTGTGTGTGTGTGTGTGTGTGTGTGTGTGTGTGTGCTTCCCCCCTCAGCAGAGCCTCTACATAGTCCTCACAGCCAAACCATTTTGGGAATGGCTGGAGAGGAGGGGGATATTGGATTAGAAAAAGGCAAAGGGTATAAATCTTTCTCTGAGGCTCTCCAGTCTATCTCCCATCCAGAGGATTTATGATGTTTAAGAGTCAAATAATAAAGGGGAGAGAGAGAGAGAGAGAGAGAGAGAGAGAGAGAGAGAGAGAGAGAGAGAGAAACAACAACACATGAAGTGCCGGGCTGTTATTTGGAGTCCAGCTCTTCACCGCTCGGCTCCCTGATTGATTGTGAAGCTTTACAATTTGTGTGTGCTGTTTTTTTTCTTCTTCCCCAGATGATTTTTTTTTTCTCTTCGTGTTGCCTTGAAAAACACACAAAAAAAGCAGGTGAGGGGAGGAGGGAAGGGGGGGGGGTGACCTAATTGATAACCCCACCCCCCCAGTTAGATAAATGTGTCCCCTCGCTGGGTGGTGAGCGGTGAGGTAACCGGCTCCTCCCTGGAACACATTTCCACCAATTTATTTACAACTAAATCAACAGTAAGTATTTCCAGTTTACCGTTTAATTGCAGTCAGCTGGAACATGTTGCATTTTGACACGGAGTCACTGCTAACACACACACACACGCTCTCACACACACACTCACGCACACACTCACACACACACACACACTCACGCGGGGCGTTCTGCGGGCAGCAGGTGTGCTCCCGCTGCAGGGTCTCGGTCCAATTGGTGTCGAAGCCGTGAGTCACCGAGCCTCAGCCGCTCCATCAGTCCAGCTTTGTTGCTCAGAATGTGACCGTTTCTAACTTAATGAAGGTTGCGTGCAGGTGGCGAGCCCGTGTGTGTGTGTGCACGTGGCCCATGGCGAGCCTGTGTTAGCACTTGGCCCGCACGCTAGCACGTGTTAGCCTGTGTTAGCACGTTGCCTGCGGTAAACCCGTGTTAGCACGTGGTCCCGCTGCGAGCCTGTGTTAGCACGTAGTCCGTGGCAAGTATGTGTTAGCACGTAGTCTCGCACGCTAGCATGTGGCCCGCGGCGAGCATGTGGTCCGCGACAAGCACATGTTAGCACGTGGTCTCTCACGCTAGCCTGTGTTAGCACGTGGCGAGCCCTTGTTAGCACGTGGTCTCTCACGCTAGCACGTTTTAGCACGTGTTAGCACGTATTAGCACGTGGCCCCGTGGCGAGCATGTGTTAGCACGTGGTCTCGCACACCAGCACGTTTTAGCACGTTTTAGCACGTTTTAGCACGTGTTAGCACGTATTAGCACATGGCCCGTGGCTAGCCTGTGTTAGCATGTGGCCATTGGCGAGCAAGGGTTAGCACGTGGCCGTGTTAGCACGTGGCCGGCGGTGAGCACGTGTTAGCACGTGGCCGTGTTAGCACGTGGCCCGTGGCAAACCTGTGTTAGCACGTGGCCGTGTTAGCACGTGGCCGTGTTAGCACGTGGCCGGCAAAAGAAAGATCCAGCCTTCAGGAAAGTCGAGTACTTTTGCACGAGTCCGGTTAGATGTCGGCGGGCGCTGTGATCGGTTCACGCTTCCTCCCCCGGACCCCACAATGAGGTTTCTATTACGACTACCACATAAATGTTCTTTTGACGAGCCACATTCGTCTTCTTCTCCCTCCGAGTTTCGACAAAAAACTCTAACATCAACACACATCCACAACGGGAGACGGACCAACACAGTTTACGGTTCCTGTTGTGCGTTTGCCACGTGGAACAACAACAACGGCGGCGGTTTGGCTCCGGCCCGTCGTAGTTTCCTCTTTTACCTCGGCGCCGTGCTCTTTGTAGCACCTGCAGTGGTTTGGAGAAGGGAGGCGTTTGCCAATCATGTGCTCATGATTACCGGACTTGTGTTTTGCGTTGTGTTTTTTTCCTTCTTCTTCCCCTACGAAATGTTACATAAGACTTCCCACAGTCTGCGATGGATTTGGATTTTAATGCTCTTTCCTTTTTCTTTTTTTTTTTATTTGATCCAGTCGTAATCGTCCTAACTGCCTCCATCTAAATCAATACGGTGTGCAGCTGCAAGCAAATTATTTTGTTGACAAGGATTGCTTGTAAGTTTGTCAGCGTGATCAGTCTTGCAGAGCTGTGCGTGTGTGTGTGTGTGTGTGTGTGTGTGTGTGTGTATGTGTGTGTGTAGACCTATTTGTGTGTGTGTGTGTGTGTTGTCTGTGTGGTAATCTGGCTAATGTTTACAGCAAGCTGCTCTGCGGTCAGACAGCTGATCTTGGCCAGGAGAGAGAGCACGCCCAGGGGTGCGTGGGGGGTGCGTGGGGGGTGCGCGGGGGGGTAGGGGGGGTCTGCGTTTGGTGTGGTGTGGGCAAACTCAGAGCGGCACAACATTAAAATTCTTCCCCTGAACATAACGTCCTGTGCAGCGAGACGCAGGAGGGGCGTGAGTGAGTGAGTGCGAGAGAAAGGAGGGAGGGAGGGAGGGGGAGAGGGGGGGGGGGGGGGGTGCAGATGTGATGAAACCCCCGGACCCTCGGCTTTGTCGCCCCCACAGCAATTGTCGCGCCACTTGCCTGTTCTCCATTATGCCACATTTCCATGTAGTTTCCTCTCAGATATATAAAATTTAAAAAAAGGCTGGTGTGAATTTGCCTGAACCCCCCAAACAGCCCCGTGTGGACGCGGCGCTCCACCTGCAGCGGCCGGACGGAGGAATGTTGTGGAGATGATGTGTTACGACAAAGTGTTTCACAACAAACACTCTCACGGCCAACGGGCCGCCGGCGGCACGGCCGCGTGGGCGGCTTTACTATGCACAGGTGCCGAGGAGGAGGAGGAGGAGGAGGAGGAGGAGGAGGAGGAGGAGGAGGAGGAGGAGAGAGGGGAGAGAGAGGAGAGAGGAGGAGGAGAGAGGGGAGAGAGGGGAGAGAGAGGAGAGAGAGGAGAGAGGAGAGAGAGGAGAGAGGAGGAGGGAGAGAGGGAGGAGAGGAGAGAGGGGAGGAGAGGAGAGGAGGAGGGAGGAGAGGGAGGAGAGGAGGGAGGAAGGAGAGGAGAGGGAGGAGGAGGGGAGGAGGAGAGAGAGGGGAGAAGGAGGAGAGGAGGAGAGGAGGAGGAGAGGGGGAGAGGAGGAGGAGAGGAGAGGGAGGAGAGAGAGGAGGGGAGGAGAGAGGATAGAGGGGAGAGGGGGAGAGAGGAGAGGGGAGGAGAGAAGAGAGGAGGGAGGAGGGAGAGGGAGGAGAGGAGGGAGGAGGAGGAGAGGATAGGAGGAGAGAGAGGAGAGGAGGGGAGGAGGGAGAAGAGAGGAGGAGGAGGAGGAGGAGGAGGAGGAGGAGGAGGAGGAGGAGGAGGAGGGCCTTCAGGCCGTGGCCCGCCTGCTGACCCTGATGGCGTCATGGCCCTGCCAGCTGTGGCTGCATGGCGCTCTGTTTCTCCTCTGTTTCTCCTCTGTTTCTCCTCTGTTTCTCCTCTGTTTCTCCAGTTCCTCCTCTGTTCCTCCTCTGTGTTTCTCCTCTGTTTCTCCTCTGTTTCTCCTCTGTTTCTCCTCTGTTTCTCCTATGTTTCTCCAGTTCCTCCTCTGTTCCTCCTCTGTGTTTCTCCTCTGTTTCTCCTCTGTTCCTCCTCTGTTCCTCCTATGTTTCTCCAGTTCCTCCTCTGTTCCTCCTCTGTGTTTCTCCTCTGTTTCTCCTGTTTCTCCTCTGTTTCTCCTCTGTTCCTCCTATATGTTCCTCCTCCGTTTCTCCAGTTCCTCCTCTGTTCCTCCTCTGTTTCTCCTCTGTTCCTCCTCTGTTCCTCCTCTGTGTTTCTCCTCTGTTTCTCCTCTGTTCCTCCTCTGTTCCTCCTATGTTTCTCCAGTTCCTCCTCTGTTCCTCCTCTGTTCCTCCTCTGTTCCTCCTATGTTTCTCCAGTTCCTCCTCTGTGTTTCTCCTCTGTGTTTCTCCTCTGTTTCTCCTCTGTTCCTCCTCTGTTCCTCCTCTGTTCCTCCTCTGTTCCTCCTCGTGTTGACGCCAGGTGGAGGGCATCGCCGGCAGGAGGGAAACGGGACCTGGCTTGTTCCAACACGCCATGAGCCATGAAAGTAAACCCACCGTCATTTTCCCACCTTCCTTCCCGTGTGTGCGTAATGAGGCGACTCTCTGCTGCTCCATAAAAACTCTGCAGCGGGCCAACCCTCGCGTGGCGCCCGTTAGAGGGTCTTCAGAGGGCCGAGGTCATCCAAGTACATTCAACACTTGTTTAGTGTAAAGCACAGGCATGCCAAGCGGTCATTTAAATTACCAAAATATGAATATTGTTGGATGACCGCCCCTCACCTTTCCATTAGGACACACTTAAAAATATACTTTTTCCTTTCATCCAAATTGGTATTTCCCCCTTCGCTCCAACTAAACCGACGGCCAGATTCCCTTACAACTCGCCGTGTGTATTTATGTCCCACAGAGGATGATTCCTGATGCTTTAGCCGACATGTACAGAGCACAGAGGATCCCCAGAGGATGAACCCCGGCACCACGGACACCCAGTGAGCTGCAGGGAAGAATATCTCAGAATCCGACTGACGACAAAAAGTATCAAATGGAGCGAATCACAATTTCTCCAGAAGCTTATCTTTACCAAACGATGGGGTCCAGTCACACAATATTAATACAATGATTGTTAGAGCTGAGTGCTCTTGTTTACTTTCTCTGTGCACACACACACATCATACACACTCCTCTGTGAAACGCACATATAGCATATACTGTATAATACTACACTCAGGAGTGGACAAGTATTATTTTATTTTATTATTTTATTATTTAAATTTTATTTTATTATTTTATTTTATTATTTTATTAATTAAATTGTATTTGTATTATTTTATTTTATTATTTTATTATTTAAATTGTATTTGTATTATTTTATTTTATTATTTTATTATTTAAATTGTATTTGTATTATTTGTATTTCATTATTTTCCATGCAATCATTATTATCCTCTTGTTCTTATCTTTTCCTGGAGTGAGCACCGGAAATTTACAGAAAAAATTACTGTATGAAAATACATATTGTAACATTGTAAAAAATAAATAAATATAAATAAAACAATCTAACTGCCTGAGCCTGAATCCTTTCAGCTTTACTTAAGTTGTGCGATCTCATTCCATCCACCAGTAAACAAGTGTATATTCTATAAGAACCAAATTCATCAATAGCTTTTCCCATTTATATTTTCCCATAATGCTCAATGTCTTCATGACATTCATATGCACGTCGAGGAAATAGGTAAACTAGAGCGTACTAGAAGCGTCATCTGGGACAAATAGCATCAGAATGAGGTGACTCGCATGCGTTTATCATTAACGGCCCTAAGCTCCGCCTCCTCCCAGGTCGCGGGTCGCCTTGTGACGGCGTGGGCCGGCGGTGATCTGGCCCTCGCTGGTAATGCACTGCTGCTGTAATGCATTGTGCTTGGCTGCCTCTTCTGAAACATTTCACTAATGGCATTAATGTTCCGAGTCCTCTGGTCCCTCCGATGTGTGCCAACTGAGAGGGGGGGGGGGGGGGGGGGGGGTTAGGGGGACGACCACGACGACGTGGAGCAGCGGCTTGAATCTAAGCAGATGGCACTTGTTTTACTTTCTGCCCCGGCCATCTGGAGTTTACTTAAACTGATGACATCATCATCAAACACCGTCCCACCAGCCAACTATGGCACTCACCACACACACACACACACACACACACACACACACACACACACACACACACACACACACACACACACTTACAGAATACAACAGCAGCCCCAAAGTGATGCTGAAGTGCTGGAGTGTATGCATGTGTAAAGTGTGCGTGTGTGTCGTTCTATTTGGCAACGGATTGCCTTGCAAAACACACACAAATGTGTTCATAAGTACCAGGCCTGTAAAAATGTCATCCCTCTGTCTCCTCCGTGCTCATTCGGAGTGACATAATACTGGCCTCCAGAATGCCATCATTAATCTAAATGTCCCTTGGCGTTTTCTAACTCCTCTGTCAACTACATAAAAACTTTAATCACCGCCGTCACCGAGGACTGATCCTTGTCCCAGCGCCACGGTCTCCGGGAGAAAGTCAAGAGCAATCAGTTGACTTCATTTACTTGGAACGGCCTGTTTGTGACACCTGCGCTCCGAGACGTAAGCACAGGGCAGCACCGCCCGCAACGCCGGAGCTTTTCCTTAAGAAGTTCGTAAAAAAAGAAAAAAAAGAAAAGAGCGATGTTAAGAATAACCAGCTCGAGTAGGTGATGTAGTCCTCTCCAAAACACGAGGCTGAAGTGTGTTTAGAGAGCGGATGGACTGTTTGATGCTTTAATTCCAAAAGGCCTTCATCGTTCCCTTCGAGGTGCATCTGGATGCGTCTGCCTTTTTTTTTTTGGCGCTTGACACATTCGGGAACAAGCAAACAACGGGCGTTTAAGAAATGTGAGTTATTTCCTTTCTCAGACTCCCCCGAGCTAAAAGGGGGTCACGGGGGTCACGGCATCATGGCGTGCCACCGGAGGGTCCGTCTGATCGCCTTGGCGTTTCGTTAATGTTTCTTTTAATAACTCAGAATTACATGACATCACATGTCATTTAGCAGACGCTTTTATCCAAAGCGACTTATAATAAGTGCATCAACCTAGAGTACAAACTAAGAACAACAAGAATACAGAAAGTAACATTTCCTCAACATAGGAGCTTGTTCCACCAATCAGGAGTCACAAGTCGGTTGGCTGTTGCCGAGCGGAGCGAACGTGCCGGGGTGTACGGTGTGACCGCATCCAGGATGTAGACGGGGCCTAAAACACGAATAAATAAAACACGTCGCTCGGTTTCAAGCCGACGTGGAAGGAAAACCCCAAAAAAAGTCCCGGGATGAAACCGCTCGTCTTCCAAAGAGGGCCGCGGCCCAAATGGCATCCCATAATAAGGCCGGGAACAAAGAGGGAAACAAAGGACGTTGGAGAGTCCTCTCGTTTTCTTTTTTTGTGGTTTTGTAGCCCGGCTGCGAGGCTTATCCCCAAACCCAGAGGAGTCGGGTTCAAGACACTCGCATTCTTCAGTGTTTCTGTTTTATTTCTCGGTGCATTTTGGTTGATTTATTTTGTTAGAATTAGAATATTTCACAGGGTTAGTGTGACATTAATGTTACATCCCAGAGGGCGGATAGATGGCGCTGTTTGGACCCATCAGATGTGAAATATGTCCACAACAGTACAACGCAATAATCTAGACTCAGTCTACCTAGACTAGTTAGTGGAGCCTTAATCTGAGGGTTTATGGTTCCATGTACGGTGGTAAAAGGTCAAGAATGAACTTCCATGTGGATTTAATGAGGACAGAACAAAGCAGGTTTTCAAAATGCTGAAATATGTCAGGGATTATGACTTCAAACCCCGGCTGGACTCAGGAGGACACGGAGGTAATCCTCTGCAGCTCGGAGGACAGCTGTCCACGGAGTGTGCCGGTTCCCCCCCGACCGGCCAGCGGGGGTGATGCTGAACCGGGACGCAGTTCAGCAACGCTATGTTCGGCAACGCCATGTTCGGCAACGCCATGTTCGGCAACGCCATGTTCAGCAACGCCATGTTCAACAACGCCATGTTGGTCAATGCCGTGTTCGGCAACCCCGTGTTCAGCAACGCCGTGTTCAGCAACGCCATGTTCAACAATAACGTGTTCGCCAACATCATGTTCGCCAACGCCATGTTCAGCAACGCCGTGTTCGCCAACATCATGTTCGCCAACGCCATGTTCAGCAACGCCATGTTCAACAACGCCGTGTTCAGCAACGCCGTGTTCAGCAACGCCGTGTTCAGCAACGCCGTGTTCGCCAACATCATGTTCGCCAACGCCGTGTTCAGCAACGCCGTGTTCAGCAACGCCGTGTTCAGCAACGCCATGTTCAACAATAACGTGTTCATCAACATCATGTTCACCAACGCCGTGTTCAGCAACGCCGTGTTCGCCAACATCATGTTCGCCAACGCCGTGTTCAGCAACGCCATGTTCAACAACGCCGTGTTCAGCAACGCCGTGTTCAGCAACGCCGTGTTCAGCAACGCCGTGTTCAGCAACGCCATGTTCAACAATAACGTGTTCATCAACATCATGTTCACCAACGCCGTGTTCAGCAACGCCGTGTTCGCCAACATCATGTTCGCCAACGCCGTGTTCAGCAACGCCATGTTCAACAACGCCGTGTTCAGCAACGCCGTGTTCAGCAACGCCGTGTTCAGCAACGCCGTGTTCAGCAACGCCATGTTCAACAATAACGTGTTCATCAACATCATGTTCACCAACGCCGTGTTCAGCAACGCCGTGTTCAGCAACGCCGTGTTCGCCAACATCATGTTCGCCAACGCCGTGTTCAGCAACGCCATGTTCAACAACGCCGTGTTCACCAACGCCGTGTTCAGCAACGCCGTGTTCAGCAACGCCGTGTTCAGCAACGCCATGTTCAACAATAACGTGTTCATCAACATCATGTTCACCAACGCCGTGTTCAGCAACGCCGTGTTCGCCAACATCATGTTCGCCAACGCCGTGTTCAGCAACGCCATCCACGCCAATGGCATGTTCGCCCAATGCCATGTTTATTATGGTTTCACAAGAGAGTTGCTGAGCAACGCAGCCAAGAGACCCAACGTGGACCGCCTCATCGAAGGGGCCAGCCAGACCTCTGGGGACCTTCAGACCAGCAAGACAAAGACCAGCACATCACGAGGTCATGAAGAACTGGAGATGCCATCAGGCAGGGCTGTATGTATTTGATGAGTTTGGGATGTCAGCTAAACCACTGAGTCCGAACCCGCCCACTCCTCGGATGTCACATGCCAGGTCGAAGGCCAGGACTCTGACTTTTAACGGCTGCCATAAATGATCCAGCGTCATCATATTTTCAGGCTTGAACAATCCCTCTGAAACTGAAACCGTGAGCAGAAGTAGATATTGTCTGTACTGCATCGTTAACGTCATCAATAACATTATGATGAAACAAGGTTTTAGGGATTTCACTTAAGAAGACAGATGTATTTTAATGGGAATTGCATCCGGGAAACATTTATGGAAGAGACAAAGCACAGCCTTAATCCTTTGTTTTATACGACGCAATTTGTTTTACAACAGTTGTACTAGAAAAGCCAGCCGGTTGCATCATGGGGCGGCTCCCTTCAACTCCAGAGACGTCGGTTGGCGCTGTTGCAGGTTCAGATTTACGTCCAACTTCTCCAAGTCCAGACAATGACGGCCTTTGAAGGCCGACGAGTCGTTCCAAACGACAATGTTCATTGTCAAAGTCATTGTTGTCGGTCGTGGTGCGAGATCAAACCTGCTGGGGCTTTCTCACGCCTGAGAGGAGGAAAGACTCATTTCAACCTCCAAACTGAAGCTGAAACTAAAGACCTATGAAAATCGACTACTTCAACCCCTGTACAAAAATACAAAATTATATTCACTGTAAACATATACAAATAGATCTTAAAAATAGACAACAAATGAAACGAATAAATGAGGAAAATATCAGATCTCTCAACCATTATTTTGATATTTTCCAGCTTTTATTTGTGTTTCCATACCTGCTCTAATATCTGTTATATATTCAACTAATATATGATCAGGCAGGGTGGACTGCTGTGCTTCCCAGGACCCCAGCCACTGACTAATTCCTCAAATTCCTCCGAAAACTAAATTGAAGTTTGGGCAATGACATCATACTAAATAAAATACTCTGGAGATCTGACTTTACATCCAATGACGTGTACGTTATTGGCTTCACACTCTTTCTTCATGGAGGGAAAAAGGAAAACCCATATATATATATATATATATATATATATATATATATATATATATATATATATATATATATATATATATATATAGTGGCTAATATGTATATATATATTTATTTATGTAAATACATTTTCAAATAATTAAAATAATTTGTGACTAATATATATATATATATATATATATAGTTTTACATATATAAAATAATATATATATATATATATATATATATATTTATTTATTTATTTTATTTTTTGGTGTAAATGAGCTCAATGTAGTTTATGTTAGGAGCCCTTCTTGTGCAGAAGATGAAATGTGGAAAATGATATGAAGACATCGGCAAATATATACATTTTACGAGTTAACTCATAAAACTAAATGACCTCAAAGACTAAGCGTGTCTGTTTTCTCCACATGCGCCTCCTCTGCCTGCATCACAGCTGCAGACCAGCTCCACCGCTCCCGCGGCACTGTGGGAAACCCTTCTCCCACTTTACGCTGGTATTTGGATGGGTCACCCGTCAATCACTCCGACAGGTCTGTGATAAGCAAGGCCCATCTGAATGCCTGTGGAGCGTCACCGGTGGGGAGAAGGCCTTTCCTCCACCTCTCTGGGATCTGCCACTCAACGCTTCATTGTCAACGGCCTTGAGCCTCAGACGTCTGCTCAAAGTCAAGGTCTGCGTCGCGTGAACCGACAGTGATGAGCTACGACATTACCACTGCGTGTATTTGGGGAAGAGAGTGTGGAAATATCTGGTGTGGCTCTCGGAGGTGTTAAAACGGTACTGGTGACGATTAAAAAATATGTATAAGAATCCTAGTTTCCATGTTGTATTTATCCAGGTATTTGAACTCTGAGGTTACAGTGGCAGATTCAATTCAATTCAGTTTATTACGTATAGCCCAATATTGCAAAATGAAGAATTTGTGACAGAGGGCTTTACAATCTGTACACATACAACATCCCTGACCTTTGATGAACAAAAAGGAAAATAGATAACATGTTTCACTCTGTTTTCAGATCAGAGGTTTTCTCTTTACTACCAATAAAGTTCTAAGAGGCTCGGCCTCTCTTGCTGGTTTGTGGGACATCAGATCCCAAAATGGTTTCTAATTGGTTACACTTTCTTTCAGATTCCCTCCAACGCACCACTGTGTGATCGTTCTCTACCACCAAACTGAAGTGGGCTTTGGGGTTGCAACGCCTTCACTAAATGACGTCCAGCTGGCCCGTGGACGAGACCGGGATGTGTGAGTCATAAACAGCCACTGAGCCACTTTTGCATGAATGTAACACTCAAACAGGGAAATGATATGTGGAGTATTGTGTTATGTCTTCTGAGTATTGCTGCTTTAAGAAGGAAAAAAGGAAAACCCATATATATATATATATATATATATATATGTATATCCTTTTTTATACAAAGAAAAAACATTATTGTATATAATTTGTATATATATATATATATATACACAAATTATATACAATGATGTTTTTATATATATATATATATATATATGTGTATATATATCTCCTTTTTTTCTACAAAGAATAATCAATATTTGTAAATATATATATATATATATATATATATATATATATATATATCCTTTTTTCCTACAAATAATAATAAATATATATATATATATATATATATATATATATATATATATATATATATATATATATGGGTTTTCCTTTTTCCCTCCATGAAGAAAGAGTGTGAAGCCAATAACGTACACGTCATTGGATGTAAAGTCAGATCTCCAGAGTATTTTATTTAGTATGATGTCATTGCCCAAACTTCAATTTAGTTTTCGGAGGAATTTGCTATTTCCATATTATTTTTTAAAGCTAATTAATAATTGGCATGGCTCCAGGATATGTCTACTATTACTATGTTCATTATCAGGGGAAAGTGAATTGATTACATGTCGTCGCCTCCTCAATCCAGATGTGTTGCTCATTCAGTAGATTTTAAACATTTAACAACTAACTCGTCTAATTGGTGCAATTTCAGTCTTTAGTTTAAGGATATTATTGTTTATATAAAAACTAATAATAGGGTTTCCTATTGTCTTCATCATTTGCAGAATTTCCCTTTACCTGGTTAGTAATGCAAACATGTTGCTTCATTTTAGGCCAAAAGGCTGAATATATATAATGTATATATACAAAGTAATAGCCATATGGACACATGTGGGACTGTCTAAAATCAGATCTAATAAATAAATATTTGTTATTATCGCACCGATGGGCCCTTTAGTGACTTTTGTAAAAGCAGCAACATTTTTTACTTTACTTCTCTTCACATCGTCATCTATCTGCTTAAAGAACATGAAAACAATGTAAATAATATAAAATTCTTATACGACACATATAGGAACATCAAAACGGATCAAAGTAAAATAATAAATATGTAAACATTAACTTTAGATGAATAAACAATTTCAAAGGTAGAATTAAAAACAACATTGAAAGTTGGAAAAACTTCCATTAAACACTTGAAACTTTAAATCCTTCATTTGATTGTGGTTCTTGTCATTGTTACTGTTAAATATTAATATAGTTTATTTTTTGTATGTCTTTACATTTAAAGACATACATAAAAGACACTATGTTTCCTGTTTCTCCACGTTATCGTCGTTGTTGCAGTGAAAAACTAAATATGATGAAGCGTGTGATGATTATTAGGTTTTCTCTCACACTCTTAATAAACCAGTTAACTTTTTGTTGAATATTTGAAGTTTAACACATTTTTAATTAGCAATATATATTTTAACTGTTGAGATGTTGACACACCTAAAATAATTTAATTCAATTGAGATTCATTGGCTTAGATTCAGATACAAACTTCTTCTGAACCTTCACATTGATGAGTAATAATAAGAAATTGATTGTTTTGTTTAACAATTGTTTGTGATATTATTTGCATAATATTAATCCAACAGAATGTACAGTGCAGGAAAAGTTAAGTAGACAGAGTTTATTATGGGCTGGGTTGAGTGTTATATTATATTTGATTAGACTAGAACTGGAGAAATCTTTTATAATTTTTTTGTGAGGATGTAAATATGTTTCACTGGAGCTGCAGTTCAATGTGGATTAGAAATGACACTTTGGGTAAACAGACACTGTACATGTATATTTGGTTTTGGTGCTCTTGTCAAACAACGCACTGCCTATAGATTTCTTCTCTTTCAATAAATACCACTTAACCCCCCCTCATACCCCCCCCCCCCCTTCCCATGCATTTTTCCCTCAGAAACTTATATGATCTCCCCCAGCGTGTTTCTGGAGGAAGGGGTGGAGGTCGCCTCGGCAAAAGAAAGTGAAATAGCTTTCAAAAGCATTTCTCTCGGCCCACTCGGCCCTGAACAAAGCCTGCTGTCAACTGGTCAAGGTTTCACTTCCTAATTACCTTCTCCCGGGGCACAATGGCCAGGCCGCTGCCGAACCCGGGCCGCTCTACACCCCTGGCATTCTTTCCCAGACGACTGGCCCCTCCACTGTGGACCCACGGTCTCTCAGGAAGTGCCGGACACATGGTTAAATATGGCCGACTATAGAGTCGTACGTCTCATCTGAGAGGTTTGTTTACTTGTAGAAGTCCACAATGCCGGCGTGGAGAATAAATGGCCCGGGTGGTAGAATGTGGGGTGTTGAGCATTGTCGACCTTCTTGTGAGAAACGTTGGACCTTGTCCAGCGATCTGACTCCAGTGTGATTCTTTTTCATAATTCTTATAAATCGGATTTGTATCGGATCACATTCCTGGAGCCGTTTTCAAGCTCATTTCCAGCACTAAGCTCATTCCTTGATTCACGCATAACAAGACTTTGTAAGTCCGCCTTACCCGAGGGTTAGAGGTGGTGAAAAGTTCACACATGCTTCGATTCAGTTTATTTTATACAGCCCCGTATCACAAATTACCAATTCCCCTCAGAGGGCTTTTACGATCTGTACGCACGTACGACTTCCCTGACCTTTGACCTCACATCGGATCAGGAACAACTCCCGTCTTCTTTCACCGTTTCTCTCGTCGCTTCTGCGATACCTCCGACGGGAAAAAAGGGAAGAAACGAAGAAACGAAGCCAGACGAAATGGAAACAGAAATGGGTCCTCATTGAGCGGAGTGCTGAGTGATCTTCATTGACGCTCCTCTGCCACCCAGGTCACTCCCAAGAACACCCAGACAGGAATTCCACCCGGGCTTATCTCACCGGCTCATCGACCGCCACCACCACCACCACGGAGGAGGAGGAGGAGGAGGAGGAGGAGGAGGAGGAGGAGGAGGAGGAAGGGTCAAAAGGGTAAGAGGGGGGTCTCCTCCGCGGCCTGGATTAGGGGTTTAGAGGAAACCTGTTGTTGGGGTAAGCGGTTCAATCGCGTGCACGGCAACAATTGCTCCGGGAAACGGCCGTCAAGCGGAGCGTACGTGAAACCTCTGGAGGAGGAGGCTGCAGGCCGAGGGGCCGAGGAGAGGCAGGTTGCATGAAAGATAACGGATTAGAGGTCCAGCTCCTGGGCTCTTCCCCACTCCCGGTGCCTCCGTCCGGGCGAGGCGAGGGGGGCATGAGCGCTGTGAGCTAATGCTTCATTAGGTCTTTACAACTATAAGCCAATGTTTTTCCAGTTGAGGAGCTACTTACTCACTGCTGGGATCCTCTAAGCCCTGCATGACCTCAGTGGAGATGAAGTCTTAACCATTGCATGTCTTTGTCGATCCTAAACGGTGTACTTATTTAAAACGATTACCGCTCAGAAGATTTTTCCAAATCGCGCTTCTATCGAAGATTTAAACTTCCGGAAGAATTGACATTGACCTCGTTCGGAGTTTTATAATATGTGGCTGTGGCCTGCTCCACTTGTGTTGCGTTCAAACCTAAAGAGTTGAAAATCGTTCCCTCGAGTAGATCTCATGTGAAGTCAATGCACGGGCGTCAATGGTTGCGAATGACGGCAATTTTTCGGCGGATGACGCGAATATCGTGAAGCGAAAAATGTGCCAAAGGTGCTGAGTTGCGAACGCCAATCAGCGTTGAGATGCTCCACCACAGGTGAATCTACGTCATCCAGGTGAGTTGGTGAGGTCACCGAGCTGTGTGAGCCTACGGGTGATGTCATGTATAAATATATATGTTATATTATATATGAATGTTATGAACCCAGACACGAGGGCGTTGGATGTTCCCTCTTTTGTGGGACGTCCTCAACAAGTATTAACCCTCCTGTTACTTTTGGGGTCAATTTGACCCCATTCAATTCATAACGTCTCTAAAAAAATTATTGATATCTTTTTTTTTGCTTCATATTTCATGACTGTTCCTAATTTATCGGGGACAACTGGGAAAACATAAAATTCACATGAAATGTTTTCAATGTCCTGAACACAACTTGTACTCGTCGGTGTTCTTTGGGGTCAATTTAATATAAATAATATGTACTTAGAAGTAAAATCGTGAACAAGTATTATGGATGTATCGGGGGGGTCAAGAAATAAATATAAAGTACCTGACACCTAAATTTGGGAAAAAATATTAATTCTAATAATTTTCTGGAGGTTTTATTTTATTTGTATTTAATTTTAATTTATTATTATTTAATTTTAATTTATTTATTTAATTTTAATTTTAATTTTATTTTATTTTATTTGCCGGTACATTTGAAGATTCACAGGAGGGTTAAGCAGAACTCGTGGTTATTTCCTCCGTGGTGGATGGAGGAAATGATAACTGTTTCCACGGAGTAAAGACACCGAGATAAGCCCCGCCCCCTCTAAGGAGCGAATTACGCAAATAAACCACAAACATTCGTAAATAGAGTGAATGTTTTGGTGTTCCTGCTGCTCCGTGCTCAGCAGGTAGAATGCAGTGGGTTCCTCAGAGTGTTTCCGTGGAAACAGCTGCTTCGAGAGTGGCGAGAGTAAACTAAAGAGCCATAAAGTCAGGAGGTAATTCTCTGCGGACGACCTCTTCCACATCACACACAGCTATTTGATACATTGTAAAACATTGAAATATTGATTCCTGCAGCGTCAAGATTGATACTTGCAGATGTTTTACCTTTGTGACGCTGAAGGTTTGGCTGACGTCCTCAAACGTTTGGCTGACGTCCTCAGACGTATCTTTTTGGGTCCGTCGCTCCGCCGGCGCACACATCCACGCACAATATTTGACACCTGTCTCCACGTCTCACCGTTCGTTATTTATTTCCCTTTCCTCCTTTTGTTGTCTGCTCTTCAAGTTCGGGAGATTGATTTTCACTAACGGCAAAGTCCACGGAGAAACATGCAAAAAAACGCGTCGTGCTTAAAAACGTGAGCCGACTCACTGAAGCTTATCAGGAAACCAGAAGTCTTGAAACAAATATTCAGCCGGCGTGCCAAACGCTTTCACAGGCCATTTCAAATGAAACTGTGAAATGGAAAAGCACTCTATCATTCCAACTGCTGTGAGAACTGTAACGGGCAGTCCGTCAGGTGGATACACAGCACATTACATGTCAGACTTATAGCACTTCAACGGGAACCAAACACACACAGCAGTTTCTTAGTAACACTTTATTGAGCTCCTAGTCACACACACATTGATTATTTTCTGCCTCTCTCTCTCCTTCTTCCTCCTCTGTGACTCATTTAGACTCATACGTATCGTCACTCATCAGTCCCCCATTACGAACCACTTTTGTTTGGCCTCCTACAGTTTCACTGGGCCTCATTTCTCCGGATTTCTTTGTGTTTGGAGCGTTGAAAGACTTTAACCCAACCACAACCGAGCCTAAACATGTTCATCGCACCAAGTGGGCCCGCCGAATGTTCCCCCCCGACTCAGTGAGTCTAAAGTAGACTCCTTTGATCGTATCTTTGGGATATCATCGTCACAATTAGCAGAAAAAGAAAAAAAGTGATTATCGCCTAAACCATGAAAATATGCTCGTTTGCTTTTTTTTTGTCGTGTGTGAGATCTGTGTCGCTAATATGAAGCCAGCAGCTGGTTAGCTTAGCGTAGCATAACACTGGTTCTGTCCTAACGTAACCAGATACGAGCAGCGCCGCACGCAGCGACTTCTGGAGTCGCCGTGAGGTTGCCGAGCAACCAATGGAAACTCAAGGAAACCGCTGCGGCCGGCCAAGAACAATATAAGAAATATATATCTCCCAGGACGTCCATGAACTTCTTTCCACATTTTTTCCACTTCCATTTATGTTTGGTGCATGACTCCTCCTTAAATCTTTCATCCGTACTTCTGAACCTTCAGACACATCATCTCTGCGCAATAAACTTTATGTACCAAGAACTGAAAATGATCACATGGCTTTTAACGGTCCGTCCTCAGCCCCCATTCCTGTCTTGGTTGTGGAACATGGGGTCACGACCTCGGGGAGGATGAGGGTCGCCCGTGTGTGTGTCTGTCTCTGTGTGTGTCTGCGTGCATGTGCGTGCGTATGTGTGCGTGTGTCTTTTTGTGTCTGTGTGCACGTGCGTGTGTATGTCTGTGTCTGTGTGTGTGTGTCTTCATGTAGGTGTCTGTGTCTGTGTGTGTGTGTCTTCATGTAGGTGTCTGTGTCTCTGTGTGTGTGTGTGTGTGTCTGTGTGCATGTGCGTGTGTATGTATGAGCGTGTGCGTGTGCATGTGTGTGCGTGTGTCTGTTTGTGTCTGTGTGCACATGTGCGCGTATGTTTGTATGTGTGAGTGTGTGTGTCTGCATGTGTGTTTCTATTTGTGTGTGTGTGTCTGTGTCTTTGTGCGTGTGTGTGTGTATATCTGTGAACATGTCGCCGTCTGTGTGCGTGTTTGTGTGAATGCATGTGTGTGTGTGCGTGTGTGTGTGTATATGTGTTATTGAACGTCTCTGTGTGTCTGTCTGTGTATGCATGTGCGTGTGTGTGTCTGTGCATGTCTGTGTGGGTCTGTGCATGTTTGTGTGTGTGTTTGTGTGTGTGTGCGTGTGTATGTGTGTGTGTATGTGCATGTGTGTGAGCCTGTGCGTGTGTGTGTGTGTGAGCCTGTGCAGTAACGGCGCAGTGGAAGTTGACGCAGAGTGGTTCTGACTTGATAACTTTGCCCCGGTGTTCACCTTTAATCCCGGACGGGCCCGGCCAGCGAAGGTCACCGAGTGGTACCGCAGGATTGAACCCGGACGACTCGGCGGGTCTAGAAAACTCTCTCACAAAAGCTACTTGGAGTTTGTATTGTTGACGCAGCAACTTTGACTTTCATAATCCACAAGCTTGTGTTAGCGCCATGGGTTTTGTATACAATGTTTTTATTTTTATATATATATATATATGTATATATATATGTATATATACATATATATATGGACATATGTATTTGTATATGTATATGTATTTTTATTTTATTTATCTATATATATGTACATATATATATATATATATATATATATATATATATATATATATATATATATGTGTTTATATATAAATATATATGGACATATTTATATATATATATATATATTTATATATATATTTATATATTTAAATATATATATAGTATATATAAATATATATATAGATATATGTATATATATCTATATTTGTATATATTCATATTTGTATATATTTATGTATACATATATACATACATATATTTATTTATATATATATATATATATATATATATATATATATATATATATATATATATATATATTTCTATGCAATTCCTCTGACAAAATGTATCCAACACAGAATCGTGCTAGTTTTGGCCTCACAATAATTGCAGTACTGTAAAACTCACAGTTGTCAGTGTGAATAGAAGATGGATGTGAAGCGGAGAGGCCAAAAACAGCCGAGTAACAACCAACTTCTCATCTCTCACTGATCTAAACCATGCCGTCAGAAGGCCACATGCCTCACTTCTTCTTTTGGCTGGCGAGGAGAAATTGAAATCGAATTAATCTTCGTCGTCTCTGACTTGGAAAATGATTTCATCTGTTTGATTTCCTATTTCAGAGGGCCATTGTATCGGCAGCCAAAAAAGAAATGTGTTATTCATCCTCATCGCCTCTCTTTCGCTGGATGTTCCTCCGCCGCTTCTTCCGATTGGCCCTAACTCAAAGATTACAAGGATATTTTGATCTGCTTCATGTTTCAATCCGCTGCCGCTGACGGTGGTCAGGTCGGCTCCGTCCAGCCGCCCAAGAAGTTCAAGAGCTTCTCCCGGAGTTTCTCCACGATTAATACTTTCTGCCAGCTCTGTCCTCCAGGTGGTTGTAAGTTACAGGCTTAAATCTATTAAAATGTGCTATTGTGGCTCTCACAAAGGAAGAGAGTGTGTATTTGAACAGCTGCTAAAATGGCTTCACAACTATAAAAAAAGAAAAAAATGGAAAAGAAAAAGCTGTTATTATGGGATAACAGGCTCGTTGTAACATACAGACAGCGCTGCACGCTCCCCCCTCCTCCCCTCCCCCGAAGGCTCGGATGAATAGCGGCGTTGTGATTCGTCGATATCCGGGATGGGGGGGGGGGGGGGGCGTCCGTGTAAAATAAAGAGTGACAAATCATCTTTTTACGGCCGATTGTTTCAGGAGAGACAGATTACGACGCGATGGACGGTATACACAGATCGGCGTGTTTAAAAAACGAGAAGTGCCATTAGGGTGCCGGTGGAGAAGTGCCACCTCTCCGAAACAATCCCTAATGGCCGCCGCGCCCGGGCTTTCATGTGAATAATGCTGTTTATGTCTCGGACCTCAGCTCCTACATTAGTGTCCTTCAAACGTCTGCACCCTCGCAGCAGCTTGGCATTTTGAAAATACCTCACAGGGCTTCCTATGCAGAGTCTATTATCAGGGCTCCAGTGGAAAGTGTGTGTGTGTGAGTGTGTGTGTGTGTGTGTGTGTGTGTGTGTGCGTGTATGTGTGTGTGCGCTCTTTAAGTGCTGCAGCTCAGGAGTCATTGAGGGGCTTCATTAAAGAATGGAAAGTATGTTGCCATCTCTGCTGGCTGCTCTCACCTGCACCACGTATGCCCAGTTATGGCCAGAGTCGGACCCCGGTTGAGTAAAACAAACACTGCCCCCTACAGGTTTGAGGCCGTCTCTGCAACCCACAGTTGAAATTAAAAAAGAGTAATAGGCATGGAGCTATGATGCGCTTTAGGGGGCGGGGGGGGGAAGGAATCTAGAATTACACACGAAGCCGGCCCACACAAACAGACGAGACCTGTTCACATCATATATCCAACATGAGAGGAAAATCAGTGTTTCCTGTTTCGGGCGCACAAACAGAGCGGAGCACCGACGCCGTCCCTCCCACGAACGAGCTTCCTTCTCATGCAGCATTGGGCGAACAATCAGTCTTCACAGGGTCGGACGCACAGGAGTCAGGCAAACCTCCATCGTGGCCGCCTTCCCAGAGTTTCTGATCACCAGATACGAGCGTGCGTGTCGTCGCTAAACCTCGACTCCGTAAACGTTTCACACGCGAGCCGCTCGGCGACGCGGGCCGACCGACACATGCAGATGTATTCACTCGCAGTCATGCTCCTCGTATCCGATTGCCTCTTTCACGTGTTTTTTTTCACAAACGCCAGCGCGGGCTCTAATCTGTAAACGAAGCGTGGGAGGAAAAGGGGGGGGGGGGGGGGGAGGCGCGGCGCGAGAGAGTTTATTCAGGAACAAAAGCGTGAAGCACATGAGCAGGTTTAGGAAAGCTTTTTTTTTTTTTTTTTTTTTTTTGGAGGTGGGTTTTTCTGGAACCACAACCTCAGAAGCCCAGCGGCGGCAGCAGAGGCCAGAGAAACGCCGCGCCGAGAAGACGGACGACGGCGAGGCGAGGGCCCGAGCAGCGGAACAACACGTGCAGGGCGTTAGAGAAAAAGCCCATCATAGTCAATCAGGCGTCAGCCGCTAGTCAGGGAGGGAAGGAGGGGAAACTTTACCCCGACTCTGGCCCTCCAGAGTTGGCCCGCCGTGTGCAGCGCGGGGGGAAATCCACTGGATGTCACATACATCTTGATTTTTATGAATGCTTTGATAGCTCCCCTAAAGACACTCCCATGACCAGGTGGAAGGTATTTATACAAGCGTGTCAGACAAGCAAAGACCAAGGGAAAGGATATTTGCTGATTCCCCATTCCCCCCCCCCCCTTAGTTTGCTGACGGAGGAGAAAAAAAAGAAAATCTTGCAGCTATTCTAATTGCAACTGGAAATAATTATCTGAATGTGCACTCTGGAAAGGAAAAGAGGGTCACTTGAACGCACCCTGGTCACCAGGTGTGAAGGGTGGATGGTTGTGTGACTGACGCACGGCTGTCCAGCGGGAGTGTGTGCGTGTGTGTGTGTGTGTGTGTGTGTGTGTGTGTGTGTGTGCACAAATAAGTGTTTGCATACAGTGGGAATTACGTCATTTTAATAAATAGGGGAGAAAATTTAAGAACCGTCAACCCTAGTAAAAAAAAGAAAAAAGAGCATCAACATGGTAAAAATTATTGGTTTTAAATAATGCAATTAAGTTTCCAATAGTATATTTGTATTTTGGCGAGTGCATAAATAAGTGAGATTCTTGAGCATGTTTTAGCCCCGCAGCTGCACACAGAGCTACGGCTCGTTTATTAAAAGTGTATTATTATTGTATGTGACACTGCGGGTCCTTAGGTCCCCGACAATATGCCCGCCAAGTGTGGCGTGGATTGGTTGGGCGGTTCTCGAGATGTGCAGGAAAACATACGCTTACAGGGCGTTTCCTTGCTTCATATACGATGTTAACTGTAACTGTGGATTAATTTGACTTTGCTGGCTTTATGACTCATTTATCCTGCAGCTTTCTTTAAGTGAGTGTTTCATATATGATTCAGAGCAAGACAATGACTTCAGCTGAACAGCTGTCACTGTTACCACAATATTGGCTAATGCTAATGCTACATATTGTAACGGTAGCACAATCAGCAACGATATCTGTTACAGGGCAATCTCTATAGACATTGGCCCCCATAAGCTTCTGGTTATACCTGAATTCAACTTTTCATTTTTAAGAGAAATGTGTTTTTCCTCATAAAAAGCGACATCATCTCACTTTAATGCGTTAAACATGCAGCCAAGTGTGCATCCTTCAGATTGGACACTTGGCTGCATATTTATTTAGATATCTACATATACATATATATATATACAACTATATATATATATGTAACATATATATATATTATATATATATTTATATACAAATATATATATATATATGTAACATACATATATATATATATATTTACATACAACTATATATATATGTAACATAAATATATATACATATATATAAATGTATATATATATAAATATATATGTAAATATACATATATATATATATATATTATTTGTGTTGGTGTATATATATATTGTTGTATATATACATATATATGTCTGTATGTTTTTTTTATATATATGTATATACAACTATATATATATTATATATATATAGTTGTATATACATATATATCAACATATATATCAAAGATTATATATACACATATCTATATATACATATGTATTTTTATATATATATATATATATATATATATACATATATATACATATATATATATATATATATATATATATATGTACATACATATTCAATTCAGTTTATTTCTTATAACCCAGAATCACAAATTACAAATGTGCCCCAAAGGGATGTAATGTGCATATATATATATATATATATATATATATATATATATATATATATATATATATATATATATATGCACAATACAGAGACTAAGTAAATGTGTGGTGTGACAAAAAACAGCTGCCGGTCCAAAAGTTTACAAGAGAAATTTTCAAAAACGCCTCAAATCAAATCAAAAAGCACACAGCTATGCAAAGCCAGTTCCCATCAGTGCAGTGCGGCACAAGACTTCATTGCTTCCAACACTGCAAACGAATTCCACGCATTTTAGTCGTCAGAGATAATTAGGATCTGCGGAACACCTTCAGCTCTTCCATATTCAGTATCCATACACAATAAATGCCTTCGGTTCTTTAATGTCTGGGTGCAGGCATTTCTGTGAGAAGGCTCTGTGATGTGACCGCAGCTCAGTGAACTGGAACCACACATCGGACACATTATTCAGAGAAATGAACACCACCGCTCACATGATGAGAATACGCTGGAGGAGTGATAAGTTAAATAATTGTTATTTAAACATGAAATATGATGTATCGACAGCTTAAAGTTGGGGGAACTGGTGGCTGAGCGGGGATAAAAAAAGATCTCGTGAAATTGGAACTCTTTCCTTCTTCATCCTCTGTGAAATAACACAGGCACAAACTGCTCCATTAAAAGGTCATTTTCTTTTAAAGGAGCTCATCGGAGAGCAGTGAAATTGCCCCTTTAAATCTCAGCTGTGGATGCGTGAGCGCGCTCTTGAAATGCACATGGCGTTGTGTGCGTACGTACACTTTCCCGGCGCGAGAAGTGTATTCTCATCTAGCGTGTAGCTGGGCTCCATGGTTTTGTAACACAGTAATTGTGCAGAGCGAGTACAAATGTGCCAGGTCTCAGTTTAATGAATCCCACCTGTAACACATTTGCACATTCATTCCTCTCCGAGGAGGAATCCCGTTGCCAAAGCAAAGCTCGAGCCGAGTGGAAGTGCGCTGCTCTGCCGAGCCCCGAAAAAACCTCGACGCCGTACCCCGATCTCATCGACCCTTTCAGAACTCGTGTTGGCATGTGTATGAAATTTATATTCCTGTGCATTCACGGTGCTCTCAGCAAACAGGCGAGGGAAGGAGGAGGAGAGGCCTATGGAATGTGTGAGCAACCCTCTGGCATGTGAAAGGGATTTATCAAACATGAGTACATCAAATGATTGATTCAGCAGCTAATCTCTCCACAAACTGTATACATACCAATATCTTAAAAGATTATTAGACCATTAAACTGGAGCTTTTCCATGAACTCAGTATAGGGCTATTTAACTCAGGACCCTCACTGCAGACTTGTTATGTGCATCATTCCTCTCAGGGAAGGGAAGGGATGGGTCACTTGCTTCTCCTGAATCTGTCCTTTTGAGCTGAGCAGACGATGTAAGGTTATGAATCATCTATTAGGAGATCCGGATGAGTTGGATTATGTTTGATTGTCCTTAAGCATACATGATACTGCATTGTGTAGGTTGTTGTAGTTGCAACAACGACTTCTGATTGTGAAACACGAGATCAGTGGAGCAGAACAAAACGGGGAACAGCCCACGCCTAGCAAAGAGACCGAATGGCTCTGTCCTGAATGTATTCATATTAATAGGACCTTTTTAGCCAATGTCTTCCTATCTACCACGTTGGTGATATGATGGTAATATCTCATCTCTGGTTCAGGAAGTATGTTTCTCTAATTCAGGAAGTCTCTTTCTCTGGTTCAGGAAGTATGTTGCTCTGGTTCAGGAAGTCTCTTTCCCTGGTTTAGGAAGTCTGTTTCCCTGGTTCAGGAAGTCTGTTTCCCTGGTTCAGGAAGTCTGTTTCTCTAGTTCAGGAAGTCTGTTTCCCTGGTTCAGGAAGTCTCTTTTCCTGGTTCAGGAAGTCTGTTTCTCTGGTTCAGGAAGTCTGTTTCTCTAGTTCAGGAAGTCTTTTTCTCTGGTTCATGTAGTTTGTTTCCCTGGTTCAGGAAGTCTCTTTCTCTGGTTCAGGTAGTCTGTTTCCTTAGTTCAGGAAGTCTGTTTCTCTAGTTCAGGAAGTCTTTTTCCCTGGTTCAGGAAGTCTCTTTCTCTGGTTCAGGTAGTATTCTCTGGTCCAGGTAGTCTGTTTTCTGAGTGAATTCAGTGTGTTCGGTCAAGTTATTTTTTCTTTGTGCACTGGTCTGGGTTCTGAGTTAGAAACATGTGTCTGGATTTGTTATAGATTGCAGACATTAGCCAAAAGTAAAAAAGTGGTTTGTCCGGTCCAGTAGGCCAGTATTTCTCGGCCCAGCCCATGAAGTGATTTACGTTCCTCAAGGCTCCATTGACAGAGAGAGTCTAAATAGAAATGAATCTTCCTTAACCAAAACTCAGAACATTTAGTTAAAATTTGCCAACACATTCTTACAAAACAATAAACTCAAAGATGGGAAAATTGAAAATGTCAGTTTACTGCGCCCTCCAGAACAAGCACTCCCAATTAACAACACATACACAGTTTACAGATGTATTACTATATTAAGTTAAACACAATTAAAGAACAAGACAATAACATCAATGCTAACTGGGAGCCATACTTTGACCATTTGCTAACACTTCAGCCCATGATTTGTGGAGGCTGGTATAAAAAACATTGTATTTTCTTGTATTGCAATAACCATAATAATCCATTTAATCCTGATGAATTTGTCAGCAGACTAACAGTAAACCTAAATTGGTTGAGGAACTAAGGTACTGTATTTTTATTTCTGCAATACTTCTGCTTTTGATTGTACATTGTAGGTTTGATATCTTTACTCCTGTGAATAATCTGGGCACTTCTTCCAGCACTAATAAACTGTATTTATATGATATAGTAAAAAACAAACATCTGAGCTTGTGACTTAATTGTGATTCCTGATTAAGGAGCTCCTGACAACTGTTTAATGATGACACTAAAAACCCTGATGAACAATGTACTCCTGCACCTTGATCTCATCATTTCTTGCTCCACTCATCGGTTCCCTTTGCTGAACAAGTCGTGACTGTTGCAGCTCCGTGCTGTTGTTGCTCATTTCAGTAATGTTGCTCCCAGTTGGTGGTCCCAGTAATGAGCAGCGGGGGGTGGGTGGACCACATTGAATGGGATGCCAGAGATCTTTAGCTGCGCTCCTTCAGGGCCTTTTGCATTTAGTCACCCTGAGCTCATAATTGTATGACTAAAGCAATTGTTCTCTTAATTGAAGCCATTCAGGGCCTCTGCAGGCTTTTCCCACAGCCCTCAGGTGTAACTCAGGTGATCATCCAAAACACTCACACATCATTCAAAGCTGAGAAAGAGAAAAAGGGACGTTTTCATCTGGTCAATTATTCTCCTACCGTTGTTTTTAGAACAAAATGCAGAGATAATGTAGCTAATATAATCATGAATAAAGAACTCTGTGCACAAACATGCAGGTTTTTTGGTTTGTTTTGCACTTCTGGCATAGTAAAGGCCAAGGAGTCATTATCTCGCGCACCACAGTTATAATAGCTCATAACATGCATCATAAACTCACACTTATGATTGTGAAAGTGTTAAATGAGTATGACACAGCGGAGGTAAAGATCCCAGAAGGACTTTTAACGTGGTCAACCGTAGAGTCTCTCTCTCATTCTCACAACTCCGTTCCGCCTTTTATTCCTCGACGCGTGTGAAACACTTGTGTCCTCACCGAAGCACCATTTTCAACGTGTGTTCCTCAGTCTAAATAATTCACAAGCCCTACGAGTGCTCAGAGGGAGCCGAAGCCGAGCATATGTGGAAGAGCCGTTGACGCACAAAGAGAAGTCGCCCCGAAACTTGCAAATGGAAAAGAAGGAGAGGAAGAAAAAACAGATTCTGCATGGGGCCACGGTTTGTTTTCACCTGAAGCAGTCATTTGTCTTGGCCAGAGCCCAGCACTAAACCACTGTGTATGTTCCTATGGTCTCAGTGGAGTTGTGTGTGCACCACAGCCACTTAAAGTAGTGGGGGGAACTGCAGATTTCAGTCCTAATCTAGGAATTGTGAAACCGCACTATTTCCTTGCACTTGAGAAGTGCTTGGCATCTCGTTGGGCTGCCGAGGACCCGTATGCATCAGCTCAGAGGGAGCATGCAGATGAGCTGAGGGTGTGTGTTTGTTTTACTTCCCCGTGGTGAACACGTGGAGGAGAGGAGGATGATAAGAAGGTTGAAGCAGCTGTTGAAGCAGCAATCTTTCATCTGCCGTATAAACAGCAGCAAGTGGCTCTGGATATCAATGACAGGCGTTTTGAACCTACACATCAGGGTAAAGCATCTGTGTCCCTTCACACCAAAGAAAGAGGTACAAGATGGCTCCTCAGTCCAAGAAACAGCTAAGAAGTTTTCATTTTTAATATATCATTTGATTCCATAATCAATGGCCGGACCGACACTGCAGTTACAGTTAGCTCTACAGAGCACGTTAGCTTGTTGTAGGGCAACGTTCGGGTTCACTTCTTATTGACCTTGTTTCTGGCTGAAAACACCCAGGATGCACCTGCCCAGCGCCGACCAGCAGACTCAGTTAGCATCTAGCTGGTGAACGTCGTGGAGCATTTAGCTGATATATTTCTAAGGTGGAGAACCAAACGGAGCCGAAAGAAGAGTCTGCGGTTGTTTGCTAACATGTTCAGCATATTAAGGATTTTCTCAATTTATTTTTACTATAACAACACAGGGATGCACAATGAAATGTAGCTAGAGCCTCTTTTTAACACAAGAAGAAAGCATGAAAAACAACAAAAACAGCAGGACGGTTCCTTCAGTGCATCTTTTTAATACTTTTACATATAAATCATTTAGTAAACAGGGTTCTTACACATTTTGACCTATGGATTTCCATGACTTTTCCATGACTGTTCCATGACTTTAAACCAGATTTGCATTACCAAACTGAAATCTCGGTAAAAACATGAAAAATGTAGAACATTTTACGTATTGAGAGCGTACACCGGCTTATATTTTGAGCGTCTTTGTTTAAAAAACATATGAATTATTTCAAACTCGGCGTAAATGAACAAGTGAATATAACAAATTTCCATGACTTTTTCAAAACTTTTATGATTTAAGTGTTTTCCAGGCCTGAAATGATCATTTTAAAATTCCATGACTTTTCCAGGTTTTCCATGACCGTACGAACCCTGAGTAAAGGTTTATTCTTTCAAGTTTGAGAAAATAGCCAATGCTCTACCCTGCTCTACGTTTCCTAGCGTAACACAATAGACGTCACATTCCCTCTCAAGATGTAGCACAACATCAGCAGAAGTCCTAAGAAAAAGGGGGATTTACCGCCTCCTTCCAGGCAACAGCCCCCTTGGGAGCTTCCCAGAATGAATCCCAGACCGCTACGTGTAGCTCAGCTATCTCGCTGACCTGTCGTGCCACCGGCTACTTCAACCTGGAGCCTACACACTCTCGCTATACAGCCACATCCTGGCAATAAATCACTGTGTGGTGTGAACTTCCCAGGAATGCTTGTCGAGAAGCCAAATGATTGTTTGTCAGTCCAAGCAAGGTCCAAGCCTTATCAGCGTCCAACACATCCCTGCGTTATCAGAGATGGAGCTGAGATAGAAGTGATCTTTTTAGCCTCAGAATAGATTCCTGTAGGCAATATTTCCAGTAATAGAACACGAAAAAAAAGCCGCACGGGAGATCGATTACGCAGCCGCTGTGCCGTGACCACGTGTTTCCGATACGACGCGCGGCTTTTCGTGACATCAGCGGTTGAAATAAATTCAAACTTTTTTTTCTTTTACCAGGGATTTGGGATGGAAATGGGGCAAACCGTGTTATTGCAGCCACTTCGACCGCGGAGCACTTTGCGTGCTGCAATTAAGGCGAAAGTTTTGATTTGCCGATCCGTGCGTACCCGTGGGATTTCTCACGCCTGACGTCACACCGAAACACCTCCGACAACCGCAGACACCATGAGGCATTTAGGGAGTTTCAAGTCACACGCAGTCGGAATAATCGAGTGCATTTCGACATGCAAATCTGGCCCGGAGCGAGTTTTTCAGTTGACCCCTTTCGGAGACTTGGGTGGGCTCCCGAAATACCTTAATTTGACATGACCTGATTTGGAGGATTTCAGTGTTATTACTCCTTCAGACATGTGGACTCACATGCGAGGCGTGAGGTTGATGGAGGTCTTCCCAGTGGACCGTGCCTGGAGCGAAAGAGAGGGTTAGAAGGAGGGGAGGAAAGAGAGAGAGAGAGAGAGAGAGAGAGCATTAGAACCGGGAAGGAGGCGAATAATATGAGTGACGTAAAGGAGTGGAAGGGGGTTGTGGGAGAAACAAGCGATTCAGGGAATATAAATCCAACTTGCAAATGTCTGAAGTGTCCCCCCCCCCCCCCCCCCCCCCTCTCTCTCTCTGGGTCTCGAGCCATCCAGCCATTGTTGTGCTGGAAGTCGCTGAGTTTTGACAGCTGTGCTTGGAGCGCTGTGACGGCGGTCCAGAGGGAAGGGTGTGTGTGTCTGGCTGTGTGTTGTCGGGCGGCTCGTAGTGGATGTGGACACTTTGGTGTGTAGCGTCTCTGTATGTCAATATTATTCTGTGTGTGTGTGTCACTCTAAAGCTTCAGCCTTCAGGTTGAGTATGTGTCTGTGACAATAAAGACAAATACATGTGATCCATGCAGCCCCTCGTGGACCCGTCATGCAGCTCAGTGTTCTTGATTCGGTAACCATTATAACTTTATTTATATAGCACCTTTAAAAACAGAGTTTACAAAGTGCTCTACAAAAAATCAAGGTTAAACTAATAGAATTATAAGATACAAGATCTCTCAGCCATGTTGGTGACTGTGAGAAAAGTAGGGAGGGCTTTTGAGATACACGCTAACATCAGTTAGGTCATGCTGATGTTAAGCAGGGATAATAATTCCCTTAATCATTTTAGTTTAGTTACAATGCTAATATTTGCTAAATGGTAATAAATACAACGTACAACCAGAGCTGATGGGAATGTAAGGTAACAAGTATTTGGTTGTAAGTGCTGGGCAAGTGGTGTCACTGCCAGAAGAATAGATCACCAACGTGTTTCTTTTCATCTCATGTTTAATGCCAATAAAACCAAAGCTGTTGAGACGTCCCTCAGAAACACAGACACCAACCTCCTCCAGTTGCTAGAGGAAGAATAAGAGAATCGCCAAAGTCCTTCGGACACATTGTCTGGGAACCATGAATGTCTCAATCATAATTTTCGGGAAACCATGAACGTCTGAACCATGAATGTTTGGGAACTATGAATGTTTGGAAAGCATGCATGTTTGGGAACTATCATTTTAGAACAATTAATGTCTGGAACCATGGTTGTTTGGGAACCATGAATATCTGGGAACAATGAATGTCTGGAACCATGAATATCTGGAACCATGAATATCTGGGAACCATGACTGTTTGGGAAACATTAATGTTCGGGAACAATGAATGTCTGGTAAGCATGAATAACTGGGAACCATGAATATCTGTCTGGGAACCATGAATGTTTGTGAACCGTGAATGTCTGGGAACCATGAATATCTGTTGAGAACCATGAATATCTGTTGAGAACCATGAATATCTGAACCATGAATGTCTAGAAAAGTCCTTCCAGTTCATCCACTGGACATCTCACCAGATCAATGAAAACTTTGACTTGCGGGTCGTTCGAAATAAAATGTTCAGGTGCTCACAGAAGTCATCGGGGTTCACCCTCTGGGGACCATGAACACCACAGTACCACATTTTAATATCGCATCCAGTAGTTGTGGAGACATTTCACCATTTCAACAAACAAAACCAAGTCCACCTCATGGAGGAGCGAGAAGAGAAGCCCAGCGATCCCCATCAGGTCCGTCCTCTGGGAACCACGGCGACTGAGTCCCAGGCCGATGCACGTGACGCTTGTTCATAATCACCTGGGCCATCGTGGTATTCCTGCCTGATGCACCAGCGCCGCTCTGTATTTACGTCCTGGCAGCAGCCGCAGCCTACTGTGTGCGTAATGGAGTGCATGGATTCATGCGCACATTCAAGTTTCCGCGTGGACGTGCATAATGATTTTCACATGACCGATCCGGCTAACTTTTCCAATACAGAAACTGTGCAAGGATCCCATTTACTTAATGATGTTGCAGCTGGCATACATTTTCGTCCCGACCGGTGTAGCGGAGGGAGGCGAGCTCGGGAATAAAGCAGGAATGTGTAGTGGGTGCGAGGCAGCTGGTGGCTGAGCCCCGCTGGGTCGCAGGAAGTGAGGCCGGGTCGGCCACATGAGCCTCAGCTGATTCACACACCCAATGCCATGCACACACACACACACACACACACACACACACACACACACACACACACATCTACTGTACGACCATAAGGGCCCGAACCATCTGCGCCTGAGAGAGATGCTGCATGATAAGCATGGTCGAGCACACAGCCGAGTGAAAGGTTAGGATACTTTGATGCTGATCAGAATAGACGTGTTGCTAATCATCTTTTTTTTTTTCGCCGCCCGCCGGCAAGCTGCACACTCTTCTGCGAAAATTAGGAATAATCACAAAGGGGTCAACAGAGTTCTTTCCCCTCCCGTTTCCTCCCGAGAGAAACTTAATGTAGCTGGCTCCGAACTTAAAAAAACCAATAAGGCAATTGTAGATTATTGAGTTCGTTCCAGCAACGCTTGTAGTTATTACTTCTTACTGTAACTGACTCAACACCAATCAACATCACGATGACCAGCTGCATTACGGTAACGACACGGCGAGAACTCGTATAGGTATCGGACTTATTGCTCTGCCCATAACCATAAAATACGTATGCGTCCAAGGGCCGCTGAGCGTTCACAGAGGCGTGTTTCCTCCTGTTTGCTCTCCCAACCAGGAACCGTATCAGCTGACGGGAATATTTCGGGAACATTGTCACGTCCTCCTCGTCACTTCTCGTTAAACACATGCAGGTGCTGAATAAATACCACGCTGGATTCCGGTGGATGTAGATTCGTCACAGCCTTTCGATTCATTTAAATTCAGTTTAGCCCAATATCGCAAATTATAGCCTCAGAGGGCTTCACAGTCAGTACACATTCAACACCCCTGACCTTTGACCTCACAGAAAGAAATCCCAAGAAATATCTTTAAAAAGAGAGGGGGGAGGGGGGGAGAAACCTTCGGGAGACCTTTAGGGTCATCCTCGGGACCAGGAGGACCGGCATCGACGCTCGCAGATGGAAGTCGTTGTTTTAGGAGCTTTTAGGTTTCTTTCAGATCCTTCGCTGTTGTTTATGCTCTCGCGTACATTTTTCTAACCCCCCCCCCCCCCCCCCCCTTCCCCTCCCCTGACCCTAAAGCTTGTCTAAGAAGCTCATAAAAGCTCAGGACGTCCTGTGGTCATTTTATGACACGGCACGCATTGTCATCAGCTGAGTCGCATGAACACGGCGTGACACGCCAGGTAGGGAGGCGTTGCCTCTTTTGTCATCAGCACCCCAACTCCTCATCGAGTTCCACAGAGTTTTGGTATTTTTATGCCCCTGAAATACTGTCAGGAATAATATAAATTGTATGGAGTCAGTCTGGATTATTCAAAAGACATAAAGCATACACTTGATGCACCATAGGCCCTTGTGTAGGGCCACTAGGCAGTGGTGTGAATGAGTGGTGGGTCTCCTCATCCTATGAATCCCTCTCTGTCGTCTGCTCTGTGGCGCCCTCTACTGGCGACACGTGGAACTTCCTGTTCTGCAAACCACAACTTCCTGCAGCTTTTTACTGGCACTCAAGCTGAACAACAAATAGATGATTTCTCGGCGTGCGTTCATTTTCAAATTGAACAAAGACAAAATAAACAACAACAAACAATGAAGCACAAAGGGTACTGCGGAGGAACATTTTAACAAGAGCATGAAATTAGACCAAAGCATTGTGAGTCACAAACTTACAAATTACCGGAGCTTTAAGCAGCTGAAAGATATTTCCCCATAAAAGCATAAAGGTCAACTTGTTGTTTTCTGATCGTCTGCTTCTCGTTGAGGAATGTTTACAGTAATTGCTGCTTCATAATTGGTGGAAATGCTATGTTGTGTTCCATCAAGTGATACAAATAGTCCATTAAAACGCCAATACGTGTATTTAAAGTCTACACAAGTGCAATTAAAGAATAAGGAAACATTTTAGACGGGCTTAGAGACGCCTGGGCTGTGTTCACACCAGTGTGCACCGGCTTATTAATAGTTGCTATGATACCCACATCCTCTCTCCCCACTTCTTTGTCGGAGCCTCCTGTGATTTAGGGCACTATATAAACCCTCCTGGGCCGGCCTTCTGTCCCTTTCTGGTTGCTGTTATTGTTGCGGAGCACAGGCCACGCTGTTTGACTGCTCCAGCTGGGAGGAGAGCCCCTACTGGGCTTTTCCCATGATGATGAGAGCTCGGCCCGGTCAGCAGGCAGTGGATAAGGGCCCCCGAGCCGCTCCCACCTCCGCTCTCTCTCCCCCCCCCCCCCCCCTCCCTCCTCCCTCCTTCTCCCCCTAAGTCCCCTCAAGTCCTGATCCGGCCCGTAAATTAGTACCGGGAGGGAAAAAAGTACGGTTCTGTAAGATGAAACTGGGTTTCTGTGCGTATCAGCACACGACTCAGGGGGAGACAAGAGACAAGAAGCAGGCCGTAAATCCATCGGAGTCCACTGATAGCGCCTGTTTGCACAGCCACCGCCGCTTCCTTTGATCACATGGCGGGGGGAGCGGGGGGTCGTGTGGCGCTGCCGAAGGTCAGCGATATATTACACTCCTAAAAGTGATTACTGAAATTCTTAAGTGAAACCATTCTGCTGCCAGGGTGTGCTCTAATCCCCTGCAGCGTTGTCTGGGCCGGGGCCTCTCTCTCTCTCTCTCTCTCTCTCTCTCTCTCTCTCTGTGGATCTGTGCGCCCTGCACGCCCCCCCCCCCCTCCCCACTTGTGTTTCCTATCATCAGAGCAAAGCCTACAAAAAAAAAAAAGAGCCCCTACATGGAAACATGGCCTATCCAGTTGCAATATCAACTGCTGGGGCACGGAGGAGAGAGGGGGGGAGAGAAGAGAGAGGGGGGGAGTGGGAGTGAGGGAGAGAGAGGGAAGGGGGAAAGGAGGGAAGGAGGGAGGGAGGAGGAGGAAGAGGAAGGGATAGAGGGAGAGATAGAAAGAAAAAGAGAGATAGAGAGAGAGGGAGGGAGCAGGAAGAGAGAGGAGGAGGAAGAGAGAGATATAGGGAGAGAAATAAAAAGAGAGATAGAGGGAGAGAGAGGGAGGGAGAGGGAGCGAGGGAGAGAGCAGGAACGGAGGGAAGGAGCGAGAGGGGGAGAGGGAGCGAGTGAGGGAGAGAGAGGGAAGGGGGAAGGAGGGAAGGAGGGAGGGAGGAGGAGGAAGAGAGAGATAGAGGGAGAGATAGAAGGAGAAAGAAAAAGAGAGAGAGGGAGAGAGAGCGAGAGAGAGAGGGAGCGAGGGAGAGAGAGAGCAGGAACAGAGGGAGGGAGAGAGAGAGGGAGGAGAGGGAGCGAGGGAGGGAGAGAGAGGGATGTAGGAAGGAGGGAAGGAGGGAGGGAGACAGAGATGAAGGAGGAGGAAGAGAGATAGAGGGAGAGATAGAAGGAGAAAGAAAAAGAGAGATAGAGGGAGAGAGAGAGAGAGAGAGAGAGAGAGAGAGAGAGAGAGAGGAAAGGTGGTGTCCAGGAACAGAGCTCTGCACTTCAAAGGCGGCCGCCCATGCCGCGTCGGCATTGGACACGACAGTAAGTGGCCTTTACATCAGAAACAGGGTAAACACGGTCTGGGTCGTGTTTCTCCTCTTCCCTCCTGTGTTGTTGCATGGAGACCCCCGGACCCCCGACCCCCCGGACCCCCGACCCCCCGGCTCGCCATCTGCACGCTGCTGGAGGCGGAGCTCTGAAACTCTGTGGCTTTTCTTCTTCTTCTTCTTCTTTTTGTGGACATCAAAATCTTTTAGTCTATCAATCGAGTCTCGATGCAACTGTTTCCGTGCCACCGATGAGTGGAAGTGAGCGGAAGAATTGACGTTTTACAAGATATATATATAACAATATAACAATATAATACAATGCCACCATGTGTAACTAGTAGCTATGGTGGTAGCCACAATGCTACACAGAGTGTATCCAATCAATTACACACACACACCAAACAGAAGTTCTGCTTTGACTAACAAGGGTCAGGTGAGAAAACCGTGTGTGTGTGTGTGTGTGTGTGTATGTATGTGTGTGTGTGTGTGTGTGTCTGTCTGTGTGTGTGTGTCTGTGTGTGTGTGTGTCTGTGTGTCTGTGTGTGTGTCTGTGTGTGTGTCTGTCTGTGTGTGTATGTCTGTGTGTGTGTCTGTGTGTGTGTGTGTGTCTGTCTGTGTGTGTGTGTCTGTCTGTGTGTGTGTCTGTCTGTGTGTATGTCTGTGTGTCTGTGTGTCTGTCTGTGTGTGTGTATGTGTCTGTGTGTGTGTGTCTGTGTGTGTGTGTGTGTGTGTGTGTGTGTGTCTGTCTGTGTGTGTGTGTGTCTGTGTGTGTGTGTGTGTGTCTGTATGTGTGTCTGTGTGTGTATGTGTGTGTGTGTCTGTCTGTGTGTGTGTGTGTCTGTGTGTGTGTGTGTGTGTCTGTATGTGTGTGTGTGTGTGTGTCTGTATGTATGTGTGTGTGTGTGTCTGTATGTATGTGTGTCTGTGTGTGTTTGTCTGTGTGTGTGTGTCTGTATGTATGTGTGTCTGTGTGTGTTTGTCTGTGTGTGTGTGTCTGTATGTATGTGTGTCTGTGTGTGTTTGTCTGTGTGTGTGTGTGTGTGTGTGTGTGTGTGTGTGTGTGTGTGTGTGTGTGTGTGTGTGAGTGTGTGTGTGTGTGTGTGTGTGTGTGTGTGTGTGTGTGTGTGAGTGTGTGTGTGTGTGTGTGTGCAGCACCACCGTTGTGATGGAGCCAGTTTTCATGATCCAAACACCGATGTGAAGTCACGCTCTATGAAGCGTTATAGACACGTTCGCTGATCATTACCTAAGATTGCTCGGTGTTAACTCTGGCAGGCCGGAGGGATGATGTATTTCCTCTTATTTATTATTTGTTCCGGGCTACTGAGACGGAGAGAGAGAGGGAAGGATGGAGGGAAGAAAGAAAGAAGAAAAAAAGAGAGAGAGAGTGTGAGCCAGGAATAACAGAGTGAGACTCGCTCTTCAGCCTCATTAGTGAGGAGGAAACAGATCCCGGGAGACGCGACACAGTAAACACACGCTCGGCTCTCGTGTGCCCCGCAGGATGCCCCACGCCACGCCGACGTCCTGCTACTTTTTTTCTTCCCTTCCTCGAAGTGAGAACACATATACGCGGCGGCGCGGGAAAAAAAAAAAAAAAAAAAGTCTGCAAGTGTGTCGGCTTCAAAAAGAGTTGCAACCCCATGTTGCACGTCTCATAAATTCTAGTGAGGGAATTCAAAGAGAAATTTATCGAGCGTGGCATTCACACATGTTGACAGTAAAGAGGGCCAAACTGCACACACACACACACACCGGGGCCTTGGGAATTTTTGTCGGAGCACATGGCCCCCTTTTTTTTTTTCTGCTGTTGAAACACCTTCTTTGACCCTTTGTCTGCTTTCTGCAACGCATTTTGCCCCACAAAAAAAAAAGATAGGGAAATGTATACGAGACACAAAAGCCCATAGCGGTGCGCTATAAATTAGAAACGTCCGATATGCTGTTGTAAACACGGGGAGATTTATCCGCCGACATGACACGACCGGGGCTTGAGATACAGTACGGACACTTCCTAAACCATTACCATCTGCAGCAGGTGTACAGTACCGCCGTCCCAGAAGAAGGCGATGTACTACAATATAATGTCCCGACGTTTGTATATAACACAGAGTTCTTACACATGTTGACCGATGGTTTTCCAGGACTTTTCCATGACTTTAAACCAAATTTCCATGACCAAACTGAAATCTCGGTTTATACATGAACAATTTAGAAAATGTGGCGTATTGAGAGCGTACGCCGGCTTATATTTTGAGCGTCTTTCTTTAAAAAACATTCATTATTTCAAACTCTGCGTAAATGAACACGCGATCATGACACATCTCCATGACTTTTTCAAAACTTTTATGATTTAAGTTTTTTCCATGACTTCTCCAGGCCTGGAAATGACCATTTTCAAATTCCATGACTTTTCCAGGTTTTCCATGACCGTACGAACCCTGATAATATCAACTCGTCCCTGCCATCTGTTTCCAGCCTCCCCCCCCCCCCCTGTTTGTACAGTAAGGGAGGTGTTTATGGCCTTTTGGATGCTGCCAATTCCACCAGAGAGAGGACCGAGGAGCACCTACGGGACCCCGGGGCGTTCAGGTCCACGCGCTTGGCTCCATCGCCTGTTGACACAGCTGCTATCGTGATGAAATGATCCCGTTCCAGGGGTGGTGAACGCCGTCGCGCACACTTACCTATACCCGCGGCCAGAAAGCACACGGAGACGCACGCACAACACGTTGGACTTTTCTTTCTTTTTTTTTCTCCCCTTCTTTTTAAAATGTCATTCCAGGGCGGCTCGGACACAGCTGGATGTTGACTTTGGTGGGAGAAGGGCGCTCGGGGCCTTTGTTGTTGCTCTGACTTATGGCGGTTCATTGGGAGGTTGCCTCACAGGACGTGCGCGTCCTTCGCCATCAGGACCGCTCTTCATCAAATCTCTCTGAAGATGTACAAGCCGCGAGCGCGATGAATAAGAGAACTTCTTCTTTTTTTTCCAACTCTATTTTCACTATGTGTGTGTGTGTGTGTTTTTCTTTTAATGATGTGCAGAGTCATCTGGATACTGTACAGCTCCCTTGGCAGAGCCGTGCGGGCCCTGAGTGATGGAGAAAAGCTGAGGACAAGAGAGTGAGAAAGTAAATACAAACCTGTATGATAATAAATTGCATCACTGGTAATTCTATCCAGTGGCGCTCCACAGTGAGCAGAACGGCCTTTATGTGTGTGTGTGTGTGTGTGTGTGTGTGTGTGTGTGTGGGGGAATCTGCTGATAACATGGGGGATTGATCTAGGTCCATTAAAAAGGAGCATGTGTTCTGGGCTGGAGGGGGTGAGTTACATCCCCCTTCTCCCCCCCCCCCCTTACAGCACCATGTTGTTGTCACCTGGGCTGATGATGTCACGGCGGGTCCTCCGGCTAAGAAAACACTTTTAGGGCGAGCGGCCGGCCCTCTCCCGTGAGCTACTCTACGGGTTCGCGGCCTCCTCCCCTGAACGCGACCGGGAGCCAGGCGTATAGGCGGCTGTGGTGCGTGCGTGCGTCGCCATGGAGACGGTTCATCACAACAACACGGCGCGGTTCAGCTTCAGGACCGAGGAGTCCTGCGGCGGCTCTGCTTCTCATGACGGGATGTGGGGGAGGTCGCGAAGCTGCACGACAACATCAAAACAAAAACATACAGGTTTCATTTAGACAATCAAGACATTGTGTGTGTGTGTGTGGGGGGGGGGGGGTTATTCTCCCACTCAGCCCAGAGACTCTCACCAGGACTCTTGAGTGCACTTGTTGCACCAATGATCTTAAACCGATGCGACTCGACTGTGTGGGTCAGCGGTCCGTCTTCCAATCAGGGGGTTGACGGTTCAATCCCCCGCCCTAGTCGATGTGTCCTCGAGCAAGACCCCTCACCCTGAATCGCTCTCGTTACGTAACATGACTGTAATTCGATTTGGATAAAAGCGTCAGCTCGATGTCGTCTCACAATAGTAAACGTCCCTCATCCTCCTCTCCTGTTGTTCATCTTCTCGTGCCCCCCCTCCCCCCCCCCCCCCCCCCCTCTGCCAGGAACACTGTGTTCATTCTGGGATGTGAGGGCAGCAGCTGGCTCGTCGTCACAGAATCGAGCTTCTGCATTTGAGTCGTTCATGTCATCAAAGGGGAAATGTTAATGCGGGGCACCGGGTGGGTGTGACTCATGGAGGGGGGGGGGGGGGGGCATGATGCTGCGTTGATGTCACAGTAACTACACAAACTCTCCTCAGTGCAGTTGTGCAGAGAAAAGGAAGTACTTTATTTCTTCTATGCATGAGTGAGTACAGTGAAGCTGGAGAGAGAATATCAAAGGGAACAAAAACGATGTCATTCTTACACTTTTGATACTTTATTATTTGGGGTAAATTTAAGCTGAAGGTTTTACAGACATAATTAAGACTTTATGTATTGTGAATACAATGAATACGGTCTTTTTCATAAATATATAACTTCCATCTTCACTGTCAAATACTTTCAAATAGGGACATTTATGTTTATAATTTTAAGAAAAATTGAAATTACATTCAGCAACTATTCATATCACCGTAAAAATGTAATAAAATGGCCAAAGAACTGCAAAAAATGTTGTAATTAGGAGAATGTATTAATAAAAAATGTGTTGTTCAACTAATCTTTAACTTTATTCATGATACAGTACACCTCTTATGAAGGGAAACTAAATGTGCAAGAACAAATATGTGATAACTGAAGTCAAATAAATAGTAATAAAGAAATAAAAACAGAACGAAAAAGCCAACTTTTTGTCAGTACGTCTCTTGAAAATTCAAATAAAATAAATGAATCAAACATAATACACATAATTACGTGGCGTGCTGAGCTAAGAAGGCTTTTATTCTGTGGAAAAGTTCTTTCTTCACGCTGTCCGGCACCAACTCTGTAAGAGAGAGAGAGAGAGAGAGAGAGAGACACTATGACTTACTCTTTCAAACAGGTCCTACAAAATATATATTCATGCTCACATCTACAACCTGTCCTGCTAACACGGAAACTATTATTATTAGCTGCATTGCTATTCCTATTGCCGATACCATCACTGCTTTTATTATCATTACTATTTCCACTGTTGCTGTTATTATTAGTAGTTAGAACTTTTTCATCATGCCCACTAATTTCATTAAATTAAATCACATCTGTCATAATCATTGCATGTTTGTGTAACTCTGTAATGCTCCAGAGACCTGGATGCTCCTCTGTTGCTCTCCTCAAGTGTTCCCCCTTGTTCTCCCTTGTTCTCCCCCTTGTTCTCCCCCTTAAAGGGTTCTTCCTGTCCACATGTGAGGGGCAATGTGTACAGATTGTTAAGCGAATATGGAATTTGGGGCTAAACTAAATTAATTTAGTGGAATAGACAAAAGTGCTGGTGGCAGGAGAATGAGAACCGCTCTTGAAGTAAAGATGACCTCTTCCTATGGGGGTGATCTGGGCCACCAGGTCCTCCACGGTCACCAGCTCCAGGCCTTTGTCTCTGATGACTTCTGCACAAGAAAGAAAGAAGTTAATGCAACAGTCAGATACGCATGCTCTTTATTCATCCCGTATTGTTTTCATTCTTAACGCTCCTATTACCTTTGGGGTCAATTTGACCCCATTCAATGTTTAATGTCTCAAGAAAAAAAGAAATTTATCATCACATCATTTTTTTTGTTTCATATTTAATGACTTTTCCTAATTTTTTGGGGACAACCAGGAACACATATTCTTCTTTGGGGTCAATTTGACCCCAGGCTGTTTGTCACTGTGTCAAATATATAAGAAATATCAACTTTTTATATATATTTAAAAGGGCTATTTAGGTAGTCAAGAAACAAACATAAAATACCTCACACTTAAACTTGGGAAACAATATTAATTCTAATAATTCTCTGGAGGTTTTAATCGCTGGGGTCAAATTGACCCCATGGGTAAAATATGTTAGAACATTTGAAGGTAACAGGAGGGTTAAAGGACCATGTTGGTACCTGGAGGAAGAGCGTTGCTCATGTCAGGTGTGGAGCTGATTCATGCTTTAATGGCCGGGAAAAAAAGGGAGGATATACTTTTTGTTTACTAAAGTGTGAGATGTGTATACTTTCATCTCTGCAACATGCCCATCACCTGTGGCCTTTGCCCGGCACTACCGATGACATTGAGCCACATCCGGTAAAACTGATGTATTCTGCATCGGGCAATAACAGCAAATAAATGTACGTTCTTGAAGTATGTATGACCTCACAGTTGTGTAACAAATCAAAACGGGCCTTTTAAAGTGGGAATTTAGGACTCACAAGGGAGCGGGGGGGCGACGGCCTCACGGTCGCTGAGCGATGGAAGTTTTTTAACGCGCGGCGGCTCGTTTACCTTTGCAGCGAGCTTTGATCTGGTCCTCCCAGCCACACTCGGCGAGCTTGGCCCTCAGCAACTCCTTCAGCCTGCCCAGAAGAAGCAAACGTGTCACTTTTATTCAATTAGATTCCTTTGATATGATATATGATATATACCTTTATTCGTCCCACAGTGGAGACATTTAAAAAATCACAACAGCGGTGCACATCAGAGCATTAAAAAAAATAATTATGAAAGACAAAACTAAATACTAAATACTAATACTAAATATACAGGAGGGAAACAAAGTAAAGTGCTGAGTACTGGGACTACAGATGAAAAATAGCCTCTTGGCTTACAGAAATGTTTTTTATCAATGTGCACTGTCCCTTATTAGATAAACCATATTAAAGTGCTGAGTTTGCAAGAATCTCCAGCGATCTACTGCAGTTTGTTGTGCAACACAGCAATTACGGCAAGCACTTTTCCACCTTATGCCAATTGTATAATTAATAACATCTAACAACTTCTCGAGCTCGGTCCTCGGATGTGTTGTTATGAATACTACGACAGATGAATATGTGACGCAGGAGTTCATTATTCAGCCTGTTGGACATGTAATGGGTACTTCTTAAATACAGCCGGACACCTCTTAAACCTCCTAACCCACATGTGACGTCACGGTATTTAGCTTTCCAGAGCAAAATGAGTCCCAATGTTGACACAGACGCTGCAGGCTGGTGTGTAAAAAACAAACACTCAACGGCTCGCCACGTGTCGCTCACCTCTCTCGCTCGCCCGTCTCCGTGAGCTTCTGGTTCACCGTGGCCCTCATCCTGCACTCTGCACTCATCGTCCTTCAGCTTCACGGGGACCAACGTTTAGTTTAGTTTATTTCGATCAGCAAAATACACAAAAATCAAAATTCAACAAAAGAAGAAAGTGGCTAACCGAAAGGGTCGAGGCTGAAGGTATCAAGCTTATTAGTGCCCATATCTATTATTTCACGAAAAAAACTTATTTCAGAGAACTATATATATATATATATATATATATATATATATATATATATATATATATATATATATATATATACACACACACACACACACACACACGTACATACATATACATATACATACATACATATTCACACACATATAAATACAAACACATACATACACATCCACACACACACACACACACACAAATACACAAACATACATATTTACATAAAACAATAAACAAAACAAAGAACGTGTCCCCATTAACTGTTACTTATTGTGTTTCATCAATGCTGTTACGTCTGAACTTCTCCAGTCATGTCTTTAAAAAAAAATTAAGACGTGACATAAAAAATGTTTTATTTGAATATCACCTGATTTTTACTTTCTTTGATGTCATCAGTTAAACTATTCCACCCCACAGACAGAGATGCGCGTGCTTTTTAGAGTCGTATGAACACAAGGATGACGTCACTTCACGTTAACCCTTTCTACGTCATCATGACCCAGGACCGTCATCATCACCTCCTGGTCCTTTTTTGTCTTTTATTATCAATAATCATTCCAGAAAATGTTCTTTGTGTACATTATTGTGCTATTGTGTTTTATAGGAGAAATGGAACTTTCAAAATATGGCAAGTATTTATAACTGTTATAATAATGTAAACTTAATAAACCCCTCTCGAGAATGTTTACCAACTCTTACTTCCGGGTTCTGCTTCAGTCAGAATGGAACTCGGCTTTGAATGCGCGACTCTAATAATAATATTAATATTTACTCACACGCTGCAGATGAATGCATAAGAGGTGACACTCTTCTTCCAGACTACAAAGTTAAGACGAAACAACGTCAAGTGCAACTCAAGAATTAAACCGTCTCTCTGGGGACAACCGTGTCTCCGCCCGAGCAAACGATGCGTTCAGGTTCCGTTCCAAAGCAACTCGGCTTCACGTTGGTGTTTCACATGCCGCTCAGGAAAACGGTATTTTGATTTCGGGTTTTACCATCAGATATTACTTTCCGAGCAGAAACACGGACTTGGACAAAGGTTCCGCCACCTTCTTTTGATGCAATACTGTGTTCCACCACACGGTGGCAGTGTTGATTAATACATTTAACCCTCCTGTTAACTTCAAATGTACTAACATCTTTTACCCTTGGGTTCAAGTTGACCCCAGCAATTAAAATCTAAAAAAAAAGATTAGAATTAACATTGTTTCCCAAGTTTAAGTGTGAGGTACTTTATGTTTGTTTGTTTACTACCTAAATAGCCCTTTAAATAAATAATAAAGTTGATATTTCGTATATGTTTTAAACTGTGAAAAACAGCCTGGGGTCAAATTGACCCCAAAGAACACCGATGAGTTCAAGTGGTGTTCAGGACAGTGAAAACATAACATTGTGTGAATTTTATGTTTTCCCAGTTGTCCCCAATAAATAAGGAACATTCATGAAATATGAAGGAAGAAAAATATGTCAATCATTCATTTAGAGACGTTAAACATTGAATGGGGTTAAATTGACCCCAAAGATAACAGGAGGGTTAACCAAAGTTAGTTCTATAGAAGTCTTTGAATAACTCTTTTGGTTTGGCTCGGCTTACTCTAGGTATTTTTTGGGCATCAGGACAGCCTATAAAAGTCTCTTTTCTCTGAGCTCTAAGAGGTTGTTGTCATCAACGGCTAAAGATGGAGAGGAAACAAACACCATATTATTAAGGTGACAAAGGAAGGAGAGCCATTTTGTGAGATTCCTGCTCACATGAGTGTTAAAGTAGTAGCTGATGGTATTGGAGGGGCAATTTGATCAACCATGATTAATGCCAGGCAGAATAAATGGGATATAGAAAATAAAGGGTGACATAATAATCAAAAAGTCAGTTCAGGTTAATCAGTTCGTAGGAAGATATTACAAAGTAGAGCGGAGGTAATCTTAGTGTGACTAAGGTGCTTGCATGAAGGCAAACATCCGCAGTAGTTGATGTCATTTATCATCCATCGCTATCACCATAATCCATAGAGGGGGACGTCAATGAATATAGCACATGGGATAGTGCAGGAGGTGTTTAGAAGAAGAAGAAGAAGAAGAAGAAGAAGAAGAAGAAGAAGAAGAAGAAGAAGATGAAGAATAAGGAGAAAGAAGAAGAAGAGGAAGATATGAAAGAAGAAGAAAAGAAGAAGATGAAGAAGAAGAAAAAGAAAATGAGGAAGAAAAAGAAGAAGAGGAAGGAAGATGAAAAGAAGAAAAGAAAGAAGAAGAAGAAAGAAGAAGAAGATGAGGAAGAAGAAGAAAAGGAGAAGAAGAAGAAGACGGAGAAAGGAAGATGAAAAGAAGAAGAAGATGAGGAAGAAGAAGAAAAAGAGAATGAGGAAGAAAAAGAAGAAGAGAAGGAGAAGAAGGAGACGGAGAAAGGAAGATGAAAAGAAGAAGAAGATGAGGAAGAAGATGAGGAAGAAGATGGGGTCAGTGGAACATGCTCACAAAAATAAAATAAGCAAAAGTCAAAAAGTATTAAACCGAATCGCATGACATTTGGTGGGATGATTGGTTATTATCTGGGGACCATTTGATTAGATTTTGGGATTGACCGGGCCAAAGGTCAAGGTCATGAAAAGGTCAAAATCTTCTTTGAATCGCATGAAATTTAGTGGGATGATTGGTTATTATCCGGGGACCATTTGATTACATTTTGGGATTGATCGGGTCAAAGGTCAAGGTCATGCAAAGATCAAAATCTTCTTTTTACCATAGCACGGTCAATTTTTATGTTCATAATGCAATGCCCAATCTTGTGATATGCAAAGGTATGCTATGCGCTCTGCCGAGTGCCCATTCTAGTTTAAATTGCAAGGCTGTACACGGCATCATTCCCATAATCTGGGCATATGATGACGAGTGTGCCCTTGATGATGTAGCACAGCGCCTACATATTCACATTTACAACTTCAGTTGGTGCAAGTTTAGATCTCTGGGCCCAGATGGAGGACGTACAGGGCTCCCTTGATGTCTCCTACATCTCTATTATTGCTCGTCAGGAAGGAATAAACTAAAAGGAGGTCAGAGAGAACAAAATAAAGCTTTTTTTTCCCAATCTACCTGCCTTGTTTATCAACGCTCCTTAAGCGCCACGAGAACCTCACTGCAGACCCCGAAGGTCTTCTGGAGGACGAGGCTAACATCATAAAAGCTGCTGGAGTCCAGAAGGTTAGCAGCAACCGTCATGTTTTCCACCAACAACAGGAATGCAAAACAGCTGAAGTGTTGCTGGTAAACAACGGGCGTGTTGTGGAGAGTCATCGGAGTTCAGGGGGCGGGACTTCTAGATCTCTAGAAGAAGAGCTGGTTGGTTCCCAGTCGAGCTGAGATGGGCTCCTCGTGCTCCACTGAGGTAAGATCTGACTTCATTCATCTTGAGGGGGGAACTTCGTGAAGCAGCAGCAAATATAGAATACAATAAAATAGCAGGGCATGACGTATTACACTAAAGAATGTATACAAAACAGGGAAATTCAAATGTAAAAATGAAATAAAAATAATAGTGTAAACAGTGACTCTAAACATTCTAAACACTCTAAACACTCTGAACATTCTAAACACTCTAAACACTCTAAACACACTGAACATTCTAAATACTCTAAACACTCTGAACACTCTAAACACACTGAACATTCTAAATACTCTGAACATTCTAAACACTCTAAACACTCTGAACATTCTAAACACACTGAACATTCTAAATACTCTGAACATTCTGAACATTCTAAATACTCTAAACACACTGAACATTCTAAACACTCTAAACACTCTAAACACACTGAACATTCTAAATACTCTAAACACACTGAACATTCTAAACACTCTAAACACTCTAAACACACTGAACATTCTAAACACTCTAAACACACTGAACACTCTGAACACTCTAAACACTCTAAACACTCTAAACACTCTAAACACTCTAAACACTCTATGTAGCTATGTACAGTACACTCCATGTTATTTGTCACAAGAGTTTATCCCTGCTACATATGACAGTTGAATACAAAAGCACATGTTGCAGTCAGTCAGTCATCATTCTGAATAGAAAATGCTCTATAATTGTTAGACATTTTGTTCAGTGCTCTGGAATTAAATTGAATATGAACTAACTTGGTCAGAGGCCCATGGATGATCCTTATGCAGGTCACAGAACAGCTGTTCCAGATGGTTGCCAAAAGGCGCTGCAAAAAAACGTTGCAGCGTTGGGGATGTGGTGGCAACTGTCACGGGCAGCATCAAGTAGGGATGGGCAGTGGTCTTGCAGTACCGCAGGAGTCCATCAGCATGCTGGCAAAGTTGGGCTAAGGGATGTTGTTATCATCAAAGAGCCTAACTAGCAATGTTCCTAACTTGAAGGGAGTAACTTTTATGACTTCTAAAGAGCCAAAGTGTTCTACATCAACAGTTTCCCTCTCTGGGTTGTAGTAGCTGACCAGGATGGAAAGTACTTTTTTGCTCCCACTGGTAGTGCTCTCATCGGGGTTGATGGAAAATGGGTATATTTAAATTGTTGCTGAAGATTCTCTGTGAAAAAGTATAACCCAACTCATGGACCATATCGTATGCTGCTGATGTGCGTGACAGCTTCAAGCCACTTAACGCTACTTTGTCTGAAGCTAGAATAGAATAGAATTATACTTTATTAATCCCCAAGGGGAAACTTGCAGACAAAGTAGCACCAATAAACATTAAAGCTAGGGCCTGGGCCAGCTTCACCATCACAGGTCCCAAGGTAAACAGCAGCGAATGTCTCGCAAGAGCAGAAGAACCATCGCCTTTATTAAAAACAAGTGATTTGTTTTCATTCGTAAAACCCTGTTACTGTATGGCTTGTATTAATGGACCTCCACTATTACTGTTAGAATTGTGGCCTATCTTCTATGCAATCCAAAAATCTTTTCTACTCTTGCTAAGGTAGCTTATCACGAATAAAAGAACAGATGTGATTAATTTAACTGCAAGCTTTTAATACGCACCTCTGTGTTTGCAACCTGCTTGAAATAAAGGAACAGGCACCTTAACTCTCTCTCATTCCTTCAGGGACCTTGGGAGCGACTGTGCTTGTGACTGAGAGTACGCCGTGGTCAGGACAGTTAAAACCTTTTGCCGATGCACTTCCGTCTGCAGTGTGAAGAGAGGTCATGTGAGCTCTTTTTACTGGAATGTGTCTCCTTGGAGCAGAAGGCTCCACCTTCAGCCAGGCCCAGCTCCTCCTGCATCTCACCCCGGCACCAAGCTGCGCTTCATATCCTTCTTAAATTCTTTCATTCTGAAAACTTTTCGGGGCTCATCTCCGTGGCTTTAATCAAACCGAGCAGAACCACAGCCTAGCAACGGGAGGAAACAAAAAAAACATCTGACAACATCAGGAAGACACAAACTAAACTGGTGAACGAGACACAGGTGGAAACAATGAGGGCGGGGCTAGCTATTCACACAGGTGGAAACAATCAGGAACAAGACAGACAATCACAGGGAAGGAAGTGCAGGCAAACAGAGGAAACGGGATACAGGGACTTCAAAATAAGACACGAATAACTCCGGACCATGACAACGGCGGAGCTTCTCAACGCTTATCGTCGGGGGAATTTTTCGCTAAAGTTTAAATATTTCAACATACGTCTGTATGTTGACTTTGCATGGAATCTAATCGCGCGGAAAATTTGTCGCACTTTTGGAGTGAACGCACCGAAAGTTTTGCCGTAGCTCGTGCGGATGAGCATGTGTGGTGACCTGTGTCTCGGACTTGCTTCTTAGTATGTCAATCAATTGGCAAATGGCGTAGGGAGGATTGGGCATCCCTATTTTAAACATGCTGAACACTCAAGTGCTGAGCAAGTAATGATGGCGAGAACAGGTCTTGTACCTGCTTCAACAATGTCAACCTTCAACTAGTGGATGCAAAATACTTTTCTATAACTTCAACTAAACTTCAGGTACATGTCAAAACAACTTACTTTCATCTGGTTTTATTCTTATTATGTAGCTTCATCCTGGACTGAATCAAAGTGTTTGATCCATCAACAAACCGAAAGGCTTCATACATCAAAGCTGATCTGAAGTCAGTCAGCAGCGGGGCGATGTCATCACAGCTTCGTGAGCAGCATGCCGAGTCCTGAATGGACCGGAATTCTCTCCCAAGCTACAGAAACTCTCGGCTGTGATCCGCACTGCGTTACGTAATTCAGAGTCGACAGCCTGGGAGAGCTTCTAGAATAATAAGATCCACAGTCGGCTGTAGTTCTCTCCTTGAGGGAGACGTTTATTCACGCATCAAAAGAAAAGTACAAACGCTCACCAACAATCACACGGGGAGCTCTCTCCCAACATGTAGGTTGAGGCCAAAAAAGATTCAAGATTCACGGCGTTTCTCAATCAGCGTACTTGTGCGTCCTTTCCTCTACTTGTGTCCTTTCCTCTACTTGTGCGTCCTTTCCTCTACTTGTGTCCTTTCCTCTACTTGTGCGTCCTTTCCTCTCCTCGTGTCCTCGTGACTCGTGCCTCCTCATCAGTCTCGGGTTCATGTTCACACTCAAAGTTCTCTTCTCTCTCTTCACGGTCAAAACACCCGGATGTGACTTGCTCCTCCCACTTTACCCAGGATGCATCAGAGGAGACTTGTGCGTACTCTGGCCAGTAGATATCCCAGAATGCATTTCACCAGCAACCGGAAACAATAGCGGAGCAGAAAATAAACAACTGACAGTTGACTTTTTATAAATACTGTTGTTGAGTCACAGAATGTCATTTTAGGATGTTTTGTTTATTTGACTGTAAAGAATAATGTCCAGTGAATAATGAGAGTAAACTCAGGAGCAAGAACAGCTGATGTGGTGACGTCATCAAATCAGCTGCTGGTCCCATCGCAGAGAGACCGTCCTCCCGTCCTCCGGAGTCTGGACTCCCAAGACCAGACTCCACAAGAACACAAGTCTGTAGTCGTGTTCTTTGAATTGAGAAACACTGTCAATCTTAATACACAGATCTCGTCACAGTTTACGTATCCCACCCCCTGACCTCTTCTTGGCTCTGGCCTGTCATGAGATTTCACTCCTACCCCAGAGTGGGGGCTGTCTGTGGGCCGTGCGCCCCCTTCTTGGTATGTGTAAAAACTGATAGCAAGTTTGAATGTTGAATGCTGTTAGGCGTGTAGCTAGCCTTGAGCTGCAGACACGATCAGTGTTTCTCAATTCAAAGTACACGACTACAGACACATATTGAGAAACGCCGAATATCTCTCTCTCCGAATCATTTCTGGCGGCAAAGTGCCGTCTCTTCTGATGTTTTGCCGGAAACTAGACATGACGGCCCCTTCAATGAATCAGATTAATATTAACAACTGCGTGACCTCCTGGAGCTGACCTTTGAATGTCGACACTGTCATTCACCAACGACGGGAGCTCTGATGCAAAAGGCAAGCTCCTGATTGGCTCGATGGCCCTGAATATCTCGCACATTCAGAGGGAGAATGCAACGTATTGAACGCGTCTACGCGAGATAACAATGTCCCAAAATATGTGGCTCCCTTTCTATCAATCTATGTGGAATAAGAGGCTATGCTCACGGTTTGGAAGCGTGATGTAAGCGCGTGCCTTCAAATGAGGAGCTGTTGTTATTTAAACTCACTGGTTTCAAATAACAAATGTTTCATTCAACCTTTCCTTCTGTTGCTTGTTTTGTATTATTGAGCATTGTGGAAATCCAAAACCAGGCTTTAGCTGTCCGTCAAAGAAAGGCAGAAAGATCTGTGTCCTTCCATCTGTTGAATAAGTGACCCGTTAAAAAATGTCTGCTACCCTTTTCCAAATCTTGCTTCAATACCTCGCTAAAGGACAGAGCATTAGCCATCAATGTCTCACTCAAATGTCATCATCAATTTGCTCTCAATCTCTACATTTTTACTCAGCAGTTCCATCTTCTTTGACCTCAAAACCCTTTTTGCTTGTCAAGTCCTCTTCAGCCCTTCGGGCTTCTTTGAGGTTATCAGAAGATTCTCGGCTGTCTAGACCGCGCCGAGTCTCTCAGATCACAAACAGGTTTTATTAATGAAGAACGCCTGAAGAAGAGGCTCCAGAGAGCTGCTATGAAAGACGAGACTTTGAGGATACAAGCTGTAACAGATGCATGCTTTGCAATGGTACCTTGAGGAATTCTTACCTTGCCGTTACATATAAATGATGTTCTTTTGGGGGATGGAGCATGAGAAGAGAAACACAAAAATTAAAGACATCCAAAGGAATGATTAATGCCGAATGAAAGTTTCAGTCCATTTCTACAAATCTTGACCCTAATTTAAGTCAGAACTTTAATACTTGTTAAAGATCTCACATCTAATTAAGGGTCGATTTCTTTTGCGAAACACCTCCCGCTCCCGTCTTGCTCACTCGCAGTAATTGCTTTGTCTTTTTCATTTGCTTTCCCAAAAATCCAGCTGGGTCCCATTTAGCCACAACTAAATAAGTCTTACAGCAGGTCAGCCAGTCTGCAACGCTTCTTTTAAGTGACAAGAGGATTTTATACGTAATGCAGGATTGTAAAGTGCATGCCCACATCGGAGAATCTTTCTCTTGAAGTCAGGCCAAGAATAACTCTCCGTCTGTCTTGAGGAGTGGAATTGAGTCTGGCTTCCTCTCATGTTCGAGTGGGAAATGCCTCTGCCTGCATCACCTCGTGACAGACAGATTGATGCCTCACCTGCCCCGGGCAGAGTAATGGCCCTCTATGCGAGTGCAGGTTTACAAGACACAGAGAAGAGGAGCGTTGGGTAATTATCTCTCCTCCAGGCTGACGGTTGGCCGGCACGATGAGGGGTAGAGAATTTAGAGCCGTTCTTTCACTGCCGCTGGTGGTCGTTTCCTTTTCATGTTCATACCTCAATCATGCAGATGAGGGCCGGATGGGGAATGCCTTGCAACGACCATCTTTTCGTAACTTCTCCTCCACACCCCACCCTCTACATTTGACGTAGTTCCAGCCTACTACCTGTTATCTCAACCGAGGCAGCCGGTGTTCTATCATTTCATGCTACTTGTCGAGAACCGATACCTTGTGGTATTGCGCATGCGGCGAGTCGATTTTCCGAGTTTTTTTTGACACGCCCATAATGTTTTGCCACCCTGTCGATGCACGTCTGATAACGGGGAGACATCCTCAAAATCCCGATTATTTCGCCTAGTTAAAAGTACATTCAGCATGTATATTGTACAGGTAGTAATAATATGTAGTAATGACATGTAGATTAATTAGTGATAAGCAATTGCTATTTCTTTTGTGTCAACAAATTATTGTAAACATGAGTTTGTTCACATTATCATAATAAAGCACTGGTTTATTATTAGGTTATTTAGTGTTGAAGATAAACACTTTAACAATGAAAAGTGAAACATTGAACATTGAAGAAAAGCATATGTTGATAGTACAATAACATCCTATCAGGTTTATGCAGCGGGTAGCAAATTCTGACAAGGCAGCAAAAAAAACAGAACACCGGACGAGATGCACCACTGGGACCCCTCATCTGAAGACCATTCAATAACCATCAGCCACAAAGATGCAGCACACCGGCAGTGTTTGTCATGAGGTTCTCCGCGATTATTTTCACTGCTAGAACTTGGAGAGAGGAGCATATGTGGCATGAGGAGGAGAAAGAACGAGAGCATAATCCTCAGACTAAACGGCTGGTGGTACTTCAGTGAGCTCCGCCTGTGGCCCCGAGACCCCGAGAACCCGTTTTAAAACTATAAATTGGGTGTCCACATTAAATTGGCTGTTTTTATGCCCTTGCCTGGTAGCTGACTGCCCTGCTCACCCAAAGAAGTCAGTTCAGTTTGTGATGGGATAATAATAGATGCATGGTGCGTCACACTGGTGGAGTTTGCAGGGAGACTTTTTACAAGAGGCAACAGGAAGCGTGGGGGTGGGAACCACCTGCATTCACCCAATAATAACGAGTTTGCAAATTACCATTTACATCCTAATGCAATGACCTATTCAGGGCGCATAATACAGCTATTATAAACTATTGTCTTTCGCCCGGAAAACAGATTTCAAGGCAGTAATTATCTTTTAGTATGATATATTTGTAACATGGAACACAAGCTAGTGCATTGTGGGTAGAAAACCGCAGTAGGGGCGGAAAAATCTCTTCTCTTTTGTTCATCATACGATATTTGCAAGTTCTTCAACTAATTCCAATGGTAGCTTAACGTGGGACAGTCATTGAAATTCCTTTAAAAAGTTATATTTGCTGACAATATAGCCTCCGCTGTTGTTTTATCTCCGAGTGGTCGTTTCCATTTGCCACCTGCTCCTCCAACTTCGCCCAGACTAGACAACCAGGAGGCCTCCAGAGGACGCCACATTGCCTCCTCACTCTATACAGAGGGTACTGTGCTGCACCGCTAGAAGGGACAACAGGAGGACGGTCTTTCTGCGATGGGACCAGCAGCTGACTTGATGACGTCACCACATCAGCTGTTCTTGCTCCTGAGTTTACTCTAAATATTCACTGTCCATTATTCTTTACAGTCAAATAAACAAAACATCCTAAAATGACATTCTGTGACTCAACAACCGTCGTATTTATAAAAAGTCATCTGTCAGGAGTTTATTTTCTCCTCCGCTATTGTTTCCGGTTAATGGTGAAATGCATTGTGGGATATCTGCTGGCCAGAGTACGCACAAGTCTCCTCTGATGCATCCTGGGTAAAGTGGGAGGAGCAAGTCACATCCGGGTGTTTTGACCGTGAAGAGAGAGAAGAGAACTTTGAGTGTGAACATGAACCTGAGACTGATGAGGAGGCAGGAGTCACGAGGACACAAGGAGAGGAAAGGACACAAGTAGAGGAAAGGACACAAGTAGAGGAAAGGATACAAGTAGAGGAAAGGACGCATAAGTAGAGGAAAGGACACAAGTAGAGAAAAGGACACAAGTAGAGGAAAGGACGCACAAGTAGAGGAAATTACACACAAGTAGAGGAAAGGACACAAGTAGAGGAAAGGACGCACAAGTAGAGGAAAGGACACAAGTAGAGGAAAGGACGCACAAGTAGAGGAAAGGACGGACAAGTAGAGGAAAGGACGCACAAGTAGAGGAAAGGACACAAGTAGAGGAAAGGACGCACAAGTAGAGGAAAGGACGCACAAGTAGAGGAAAGGACACAAGTAGAGGAAAGGACGCACAAGTAGAGGAAATGACACACAAGTAGAGGAAAGGACACAAGTAGAGGAAAGGACGCACAAGTAGAGGAAAGGACACACAAGTAGAGGAAAGGACACAAGTAGAGGAAAGGACACAAGTAGAGGAAAGGACGCACAAGTAGAGGAAAGGGACACAAGTAGAGGAAAGGACACAAAGTAGAGGGAAAGGACGCACAAGTAGAGGAAAGGACACACAAGTAGAGGAAAGGACACAAGTGGGGAAAGGACACAAGTAGAGGAAAGGACGCACAAGTAGAGGAAAGGACACAAGTAGAGGAAAGGACGCACAAGTAGAGGAAAGGACACAAGTAGAGGAAAGGACGCACAAGTAGAGGAAAGGACACACAAGTAGAGGAATGGACACACAAGTAGAGGAAAGGATACAAGTAGAGGAAAGGACACAAGTAGAGGAAAGGACACAAGTAGAGGAAAGGATGCACAAGTAGAGGAAAGGACGCACAAGTAGAGGAAAGGACACAAGTAGAGGAAAGGACAAAAGTAGAGGAAAGGACGCATAAGTAGAGGAAAGGACGCACAAGTAGAGGAAAGGACACAAGTAGAGGAAAGGACACAAGTAGAGGAAAGGACGCACAAGTAGAGGAAAGGACGCACAAGTAGAGGAAAGGACGCACAAGTAGAGGAAAGGACACAAGTAGAGGAAAGGACACAAGTAGAGGAAAGGACGCACAAGTAGAGGAAAGGACACAAGTAGAGGAAAGGACACAAGTAGAGGAAAGGACGCACAAGTAGAGGAAAGGACACAAGTAGAGGAAAGGACACAAGTAGAGGAAATGACGCACAAGTAGAGGAAAGGACACAAGTAGAGGAAAGGACACAAGTAGAGGAAAGGACGCACAAGTAGAGGAAAGGACGCACAAGTAGAGGAAAGGACACAAGTAGAGGAAAGGACACAAGTAGAGGAAAGGACGCACAAGTAGAGGAAAGGACACAAGTAGAGGAAAGGACACAAGTAGAGGAAAGGACACAAGTAGAGGAAAGGACGCACAAGTAGAGGAAAGGACACACAAGTAGAGGAAAGGACGCACAAGTAGAGGAAAGGACGCACAAGTAGAGGAAAGGACACAAGTAGAGGAAAGGACACAAGTAGAGGAAAGGACGCACAAGTAGAGGAAAGGACACAAGTAGAGGAAAGGACACAAGTAGAGGAAAGGACACAAGTAGAGGAAAGGACGCACAAGTAGAGGAAAGGACACACAAGTAGAGGAAAGGACGCACAAGTAGAGGAAAGGACACAAGTAGGGGAAAGGACGCACAAGTAGAGGAAAGGACACAAGTAGAGGAAAGGACGCACAAGTAGAGGAAAGGACACAAGTAGAGGAAAGGACGCACAAGTAGAGGAAAGGACACAAGTAGAGGAAAGGACACAAGTAGAGGAAAGGACGCACAAGTAGAGGAAAGGACGCACAAGTAGAGGAAAGGACACACAAGTAGAGGAAAGGACGCACAAGTAGAGGAAAGGACGCACAAGTAGAGGAAAGGACACACAAGTAGAGGAAAGGACGCACAAGTAGAGGAAAGGACACAAGTAGAGGAAAGGACGCACAAGTAGAGGAAAGGACGCACAAGTAGAGGAAAGGACACAAGTAGAGGAAAGGACACAAGTAGAGGAAAGGACGCACAAGTAGAGGAAAGGACACACAAGTAGAGGAAAGGACGCACAAGTAGAGGAAAGGACACACAAGTAGAGGAAAGGACACAAGTAGAGGAAAGGACGCACAAGTAGAGGAAAGGACACAAGTAGAGGAAAGGACACAAGTAGAGGAAAGGACACAAGTAGAGGAAAGGACGCACAAGTACGCCGATTGGGAAACGCCACAGTGATCGCTCATGCTTTTCCTCAGTCCGTGTCGGTGAAGAGGAGCTCTGAGTGATCTGAGGCTCCCGTTCTCATCCACAAGAAGGGCAGTTGGGCCTGATGGATGATCCACTCGGTGAGAAACATCCGTCACCTCACTCACAATATAACACACACAATCATTGATGGAGTCATGGAAACCCACGGCCATACCGTGTACACACACACACACACACTCACGCACACACATAACAGACACACACGTGGCTTCAGTGTATGTCAGAGCGCTTCGGTCATGCTCGCCGTCGCCGGGAGATATCGAAGTGGTTACCGTGGACGCCGGTGATGAAGAGGCTGAGCTGAAGTGTTTTTGATACGCTGTCACAGCTCTGCATTCATCAGCACACCGATGAGCTCCGAGTCTAATAATTCATCACCAGTAATGTGTGTGTGGTCTGTGGGAATGACAAATAAGGTTCCATTGGATTGCTTTTCCACTTTACAGCCAGTCGCAAATATGTCCTCGCTGGACGTGCTCAATAAATGTTAATCACACCTTCTCTCTCTCTCTCTCTCTCTCTCTCTTTCTCTCTCTCTCTCGGTTTGGTGTCTTCATCGCAGTTGCGTTTTTATCCAATAGAAATGTTTGATATATCATGATTTATACACACTCTTAAATCAAAATGTGTAAACCATATATAGTTAAAAAGCATGAACCCATTGCCTTCAAACGACCAGGTTCACACTCGCTCCGCCCGCCGATGTCACCGTGTCCTTGGGTAAGACTCTTAACCCCAAATTGGTTTTGTAGCTGTACGACGGTGTATGAATGTTAGTTTCTCCTGATTCAATTCAATTCAGTTCATTTGTATAGCCCACTCTCACAAATTTGTCTCGGAGTGCTTTACAATCTGTACACATAGACATCTCCGTCCCTGAACCTCACATCAGACCAGGAAAAACTCCCAAATAATAAAAAGTGAAGAAACCTACAGGAGGGAACAGAGGAGGATCCCTCTCCAGGATGGACAGAACAATAGACGTCATGTGACCAGAAGGACAGATTAGAGTTAAAACAAATTCAACTAGAACGGACACTCGGTAGAGCGCATACCTTCACATGTCACAAGATTGGGCTTTGAATTTTGAACATGTTGGCATCAGTTGCATGCCAATTGGATATAAATTGACCACGCTATGGTAAAAAGAAGATGTTGACCTTTTCATGACCTTGACCTTTGACCTGATTGATCCCAAAATCTAATCAAATGGTTCCCGGATAATAACCAATCATCCCACCAAATTTCATGCGATTCAAGAAGATTTAGACCTTTTTCATGGCCTTGACCTTGACCTTTGACCCGATCAATCCCCAAATATAATCAAATAGTCCCAGGATAATAACCAATCATACAGATGACTAAGAATAGTTAATGTTATATCTGTTCTCATCGAGTTGAAGGGATCCATTCTTCCTGAGAAAGGTAAAGTTGTATGTATGAGTTTCCAGGTGAGGCCCTCCATCCCTCCCCCACTGCGCTGCCACACATGCCAGAGCTATGGGCACACAGCAGCAGTCTGGAAGGGAAACTGGTGCTCCCAGTTTAGAGGATCACAGAGGTGAGGACTGCAAGGATGATGAGCAGGATAAACGTTGTAATTGTGGGGGAGAACACAGGGTGACACACGGTGGGTGTGACGTCAGGAAGAGAGCCGTGCGGAGCCAGCAGGTTCAAAACAGGAAACAACACGAGCGATTCAGAGGCTGTGAGGAGAGGACGAGGACAAAGGGAAAGGAATGAGACGCCAAAGAGTTGAGAGCAGAAGCAGGTTCGTCCGAGGAAACTGAGGCCACATGTACACATAGCCGGTATTTACAGAAACGAATATTTCTGCCTCTCCGTTTTCAAAAATAACGTCGTACACACAAGGTCGTTTTCAAAAAAGTTTCTGTTTATATGAACCCGCATAAATACGCCGTCCGCATACGTCCCATAGGACGCTCACATGACGTGAAGCATCTTTAGTCGCACACTGTGACGTTTGACCACCTAAAACTCAGCTTGACCTCGTTCACACGCAAACACAAAAACAGAGATTTCAGAAATCTCCACTTTGGCCGGAGTTTTTAGAAATGATCGTTTTCCGTGATAAAACCTCCGTTTTTGTGTAAATGAAAGGCCAAAACACATGAAAGTATACGTGTTTTCCCATCGTGTGAACGGGTCTCAGTGGTAGAAACCGAGACGGACTGGCACAGAGCAAGGAGTTGACACAGACTGATAATAACCAGGGGAACATGCAGGTTCAGCCCAACTCCTCATGCGCCTCCCTCCTGAGTGATTATAAGCCCCGCCCTCGTTGTTCCCACCTGTGCCTTACAGATGGGAACAATGAGTAATTATAATCACACCAGGAGGGAGCTGTCTGAGACTGAGAGACAAGGTGAGCGACACAACACAACACAGTTGTTACTTTTTATCTAAACACTCTTGCAGAGCATTCTCCGACAGGTCTAGATTATGTGCAAACGTGTTTTTTTCCCCGCTCTGGTGTGAATGAATGACTGAATTATTCCATATGCTTCAGATTGAGGGTCCATGTGTTGACGATGTGTCGGATTAAACTAGATTCTCCTTCCAAAGACAGTTGGACTAGCCTGAGGCCGTTATAAGAGTAACTGATAGTGGGCACTTCGCAAATGATGGAAATCAGGCTCCGGATGCGCGTGAATTAGGTTTAACAACATTTAATGGCAAGAAGTGTAAAGAAACAATTAAGTATTAACTTCTGATTCATGGTAGAGCACCTCAAGGTGTCACCCAGAGATAATCATTCTAAATGAAAGCACTTCATAAAGAAAATAATATTAATAAATTTCCCATATTTGATATTTATTTAAAGCAGATCATTACACGTATTGACAAAGATGACACTCCATTCTAGTTAATGGTGACCTCTGCTCAGCCAATTATTATTCCCAGTACAGACTTTTCAAAGGTGAGTCCATCCTCAAACACCTTCCCGTTGGCTCGAAATCTATAAAATGGAGGGATCAAACGCCATGATCCCCGGGTCAAAACGCCACTTCCGGTCAAGTCGCTAAACAAGTATTTTCACAATAAAAGTCCCGTCTGTTATTGTCTGCATTAAAAGCACTTCACAGGCTTCAACCAGCTTTGACGATTCTGAAATACTAACATACATTCACTCTCATGCAACATGCATTAATTCTTTCCATTTACATTTGCATAGAGTAAACAGTAAACGTATGCATCATAACACATTAATAACAATATTCTCCCTAATTTTTCCTATTATATCTTTCTATATGTATTAATTTAAAGCATAAGACTTCCTCTGCACATGTGCAATATCAAAACAAACTATTACAACCTAACACCATCTATGTGTTTGTTTTTCAAATTAACTAGATTAAAAATTACATTTAATAAGTGCAGGTTGGGGAAGCCTTCATCATCCGTGCTCATCATCCTCACCGTCTTACAGCTTAGCGTCAGAGTTCCTCGTCCACACCCAGCAGGAACATTCGCTCCTAGCTGTGATCCTTCCACGTCTCCAACTACACTTTATTTCACTCCATCTGGTTGCCACGGTAACCAAAGAGCGGCTGGTTCTAGCGTGAATGGAGAGTAACCGGATGTTACTCGGTACAACGCATTACCTGAAAAGGGGTCAGTGGGTATCTGTCATTAGTATCCCTTAAAAAGGTTAATGCACTAGCTTGTTATTCCTCCTCCAGCTCCTGCTTGTTCCAGCATGCTTTTTACATCCATGTAGTGACTGAGTGATTAAGCCATGAGATGTGAAGTGGGGTTTTATTGTCACAAAAAGTTGTGAATGGCTCATTCCATGTTCGAACGCTTCCACGATGTTCCTATAATCTCAATTAAGATGGGATTTTCTGTTTCTATTTCATTCTGTGTAAATATGCAGACTGTTCCTCTTCTGGCAAAAGAAAGAACAACAACATGACTGCTTTATGTTTCCTTTGAATATGTGGTGAGAGGCCTGCTATGTGACAAGGTTTATAGACGCTTAGGGCCGAGAGCTGAACAAGAACCCGTCACATCACTATTACTTGTTTACCCTAATGAACACGTTTTTAACATTTTCTTTTAAGTGCAGCATTTAATTTACTAACCTGTTTTACCCTTGGGGTCAATTTGACCCCAGCAATTAAAACCTCAAGACAATTATTAGAATTAATATTGTTTCCCAAGTTTAAGTGTGAGGTACTTTATGTTTGTTTGTTGACTACCTAAATAGCCCTTTAAATAAATACAAAAGTTGATATTTCTAATGTTTTACATCGTTAAAAACAGCCTGGGGTCAAATTTACAAATTTATAAATTGTTTACAGGACATTGAAAACATATCATGTGAATTTTAGGTTTTTCCAGTTGTCGCCAATAAATAAAAAAAAGTCATGTAATATGAAGCAAAAGAAAATGATGACAATATTTTTTTTAGAGACGTTAAACATTGAATAGATCAGATTGACCCCAAAGGTAACAGGAGTTAAAACAATAAGAGAAGAAAATGCACAAAAAACAGCAAAAGCCAAGTTGGAGGCTACGTGATGATGTCATAACGTCAGAATATCAATTTTCTCAGGAAAAAATAGTCTTTAAAAGCTAAAACAACCCCGAGTGCTACATTCTACTGCATATTACGGATGTCGCATAAATCGCTCAGATGGCGCCCCTCTTCTTCTCACTCGTAGTGAAGGCATATTGCTGAGCAGTATAACTCCAGTGGAACTGAGATGAAAACCAAAATGTTAAGACAAATGTGAAAAGGTCACGTTAATGCGGCTATAAATCCATATCGGTGCTTTGACATTTTTTCTTCCCGTCACTTTTCCAGTTTAGTGAGTAAATGGACTCGTTGTCCTGGCGGTAACCCCAACAAAAGGGACTCTGTGCAACAATCTCTGCTTTTCTTTCTTCTGGATGAGACTTTTATTGGTCATCACTCTCCTTTGCTCTCGTCAGGCTGCTCTCTCGTCTGTGTCTCTCCGTTTTTTTACAGTAAGAGTTGTTTTTAACATCAGGAGAATACGTCCTCATTTTAGACCCCGTTCACACGATGGGAAAACGCATATATTTTCATGCGTTTTGGCCTTTCATTTACACAAAAACTGAGGTTTCATCACGGAAAACGATCATTTCTAAAAACTCCGGCCAGTGGAGATTTCTGTAACTCTGTTTGTGTGTTTGCGTGTGAACGAGGTCAAAATGAGTTTTAGGTGGTCAAACGTCACAGTATGCGACAAAAAATGCTTCACGCCACGTGAGCGTCCTATGGGGCGTATGCGGACGGCGTATTTATGAGGGTTCATATAAACAGAAACTTTTTTGAAAACGACCTTGTGTGTACAACGTTATTTTTGAAAACAGAGGGGCAGAAATATTCGTTTCTGTAAATCTATGTGTAAATGTGGCTTTAGAAGGCAGGTCAGGTTCTGCTCCAGGTTCTCGTTATTTCACAACTAGACTACTGCAACTCCCTCCTGGCAGATCTAAAGCCATCCGACTTCTGCAGCTCATTCCGAATGCATCTTGGCATCTGCCAATCGAATCCGTCCTAACCACTCCACAGAGTCCAGACGGCTGTCTCAGCTCCTCACCGGTGGAACCAGCTCCTCTCTTGCGGCAGAAAGTTATTGTATCTTCCGCCATAAACTAAAAATACATATTTTTTGACTACACCTTGAATGGTACTTGCATATGGTATTTTGTAGTTCCTTGAGGACAGGGATGATGTATGTGTTCAGGTTGTAAAGTCCTCACAGGCAAATTTGCGATATTGGGCTATATAAAATAACTGAATTGAGAAAATAAATATTTTCTTGATTTGATGTTGTTGTGAGTTTGTACTCGTGGCTGAATGCACTTATTGTAGCTCACTTTGGATAAAAGCGCCAGCGTAATTACATTTAATCTTATAAGATGCAGCCACTAAAAACAAACGATAAAGCAGACGGACCGATGGCCTCAGCCGTTGTTTTCTGTGCAGTAGGTTTTGAATGGATGAAATGACAAAAGAAAGATAAAAGCAAACAAGGTACTTTGAACAGAATGTGTGGCTGGCGGGAGGCCACTTTTTGGCTGGACCGCAAATCAATCCCGTCAGTCTTAATGAATCCTGAAAGGCAACATAAATGACTCGAGATACATATGGTCATAGCTGTGTTTTCCTAGACGTAGATCTCTGAGGGGCGTGCTGGGAGCAGTCCAGTAATGATGGCAATGCATTTTCTGCCAGCTCGAGTTTACAGATGGAAGAAATAACTCCAACTGGTTTCCCTTGGGTCATATTATGTTTACTGTGTCTGAATCTTGTCTTCCAGTAACATGTTCATTTTCATGTATTTTAGTATTAGTATTTAGTATTTTTTTTATTTATTATTTAGTATTTTTTTTTATTTATAGTATAGTATTTAGTATTTTTTGGTATTTTAGTATTATAATTTTGTATTAGTATGTTGTATTTTAGTAGTAGTATTAGTATTTAGTATTGTTTTTTATTTGTATCTTTTATTTTTATTAATGCTCTAATGTACATCCACTGCTGTGATCCTGAAATGTCCCCACTGTGGGACTAATACATGAATATCTTATCTTATGTGAATCACCAGCTGTGGATCTGGTGAACACATGTACGCCCAAAAGATAAGCACACGCCTATTATTTGCACATTTTAATGATTTTGTTCAAAAGAGGTAAACTCTGAAAACGAGAACGTTGAAGAAGCCTAAAGTAAGTTAATGTCAGCATGCTAATCTCTTAGCACACACACACACACACACACACACACACACACACATCAGCTAAAATGACGGGTCGATCTCGAAGACGTTCCCTGTCGCTCTCCAAAATAAAATGAAGATAAATTCTGAAACACATTATTCCGCATTCTCGAACATCTTATGGAGAGTCTTCTGAAATGTATTCTCACGGGCTTCGGGAGATCAAGGTCAGAAAAGATCTGATTCATGAACGTCTCAAAATGTAGTCTTGAAGTGAGTTCACACAGCGGCGTCTCAGCTGTGCTCCCGAAAGAGGGGAACTAATGCAGTGGTACTACCGGTGGGGCGCAGGGGGAACGCAGAAAGAGCCTTATTGAGAACTTCAAGTTCAAAGTACACAGACACATAAGTAACTAGAAGGGGCAGTCGGTAGAGCGCATACCTTCACACACCACAAGATTGGGCTTTGAATTATGAACATTTTGTCATTAGTTGCATGCCTATTGGATAGAAATTGACCGTGCTATGGTAAAAAGAAGATTTTGACCTTTTTCATGACCTTGACCTTTGACCCGATCGATCCCAAAATCTAATCAAATGCTCCCCGGATAATAGCCAATCATCCCACCAAATTTCATGCGATTCAAGAAGATTTTGACCTTTTTCATGACCGTGACCTTTGACCCAATTAATCCCAAAATCTAATCAAATGGTCCCCGGATAATAAGCAATCATCCCACCAAATGTCATGCGAATCGGTTTAATACTTTTTTAGTTATGTGAGTATCACGCACGCATACAAATACGCAGCTATCAAAACATTACCTTCCGCATTTTCAATGTGAAGGTAATTAATAAATAAATGATGAAATGGCGTTAATGTTTACGTTACGCCGTTAACAGGTTATGTTTGCGCTGCGCATGGATTTGCATAAAGCAACGCGCCGCCAGTTCTCCAGAAGCAACTTCAGACTGATTAAAATCATGTCACGGAGATAAGCCACGCCCCCTCGCCAAGGCAGAGGTCAGGGATCTTGGGCTTAAAAAGGTTGATGACCACTGAGCTAAAAGGACAATTTATGGAACTAGTTTTATTCATTGTTTAATTCAATTTAGAAGCTTTGACCATAAGTCCTTCCTTCCGGCTGCAGTCATGGCTGCACAACTACTACTTTGTTTTCCCCTTTTAGTATTTTAGTATTTTAGTATTAGTATTTAGTATTTTAGTATTTTGTAATTTAGTATTAGTATTTTGTATTTTAGTAGTAGTATTAGTATTTTGTATATTAGTATTTTGTATTCTGTTTTGTGTTTTTATTTTTTATTTTTATTAATGTTCTAATGTACATCCACTGCTGTGATCCTGAAATGTCCCCACTGTGGGACTAATACATGAATATCTTGTCTTATCTTTAGTTTCATGGTCTCATTATTTCCTTGAATGCTGTAGAAAAGGACTTGTTTTAGACGTTCTTAACACCGGCTTAAGATGGCGTTAGTATTCTGGCCTCAAACCCAGGACCTCCTGCTGGATCTGGAGCCTTGGCTGTCAATGAAAGGCCATCTATCTTGTGGAAGAAGGTGGGATTGGTAAACACACTGTTATTTTATATGTGTTACCTGCAGCAAAACACAACCAGGGCTCTGCAATAGGCTCTTTTTCATTCCAAATATTTTGTAAATATGTGATAATATTAATTACATATGTCACAGGAGGAAAAGGCATGGATTTAAAGAATGAAATAAATAAATGCTGCTTCAGAATCCTGGTATTGTGCATGCTGGCTCAGTCACAACCTACAAGAGCTTGCTGCTGTGGAGAAGGTCTGTTATGAATACTGTTTTACACTAAAGCACTGGTTTTCCTCTCACACCTATAAAGAGAATTAAACCCTCATACCAACGAGCATCACAAAAGGAACCTGCATTCAACTGTAAAGTGAGCGTATACTACAGAACAGAAAAATCAATTTATGTGCTGAAATGTGCCAATAAATGTGACATCCCAATACTCGCAGCAAATTGGCAAAAGAAAACCATTGTGAGACAAATATTAATGGCTTATGAATACATATGGAGATATAAATGAATACGGGTGACATTGCGTGGCTGGCAGTTAATGGGGTTATTGGATTTTGCACTCATAATTAACCACCAATTTTCTGTGGGGATTGCCCCTATGCCCAAAGTGATGAATAATTTAGCAGATAAAAACGCTTTATATTCAGTGTCACCAAATAAGCAACTCCCTTTTGTAATTTTTTCTAGTGTATCATTTTAATGTCTGTCTCCATCCTCTATAGAGGTGAAAGCCCCCTGTGCAGTGGACTCTCTCCACAGCTTTCTTCAGAAAGCCACTCACCTTGTCACACAGGTGTAAAATGCCGGTTTCCTCTCCTGCAGAGACGCGTTCAGTTGCTTCACTTTGCTGAATATATAATAAATATCTGCCAGATAGCGCAGCTGTGTAAGCCAGTGTGTGTCCTTGATCAAGGTGTCACGGGGAGATCTGTGCTCGTTTAGAAAGGCGTGTACTTCCGATCCTAATTCCAACAGCCAGTTGAGTGTTCAGTTCCCATGATGGCACACAGGCGGGGAAATGGGCGCTAAACGCGTGGCTTTTTTTTTGACAAATATTTTTTATTGTTGTCTTTTCCACAATGCACAAACAAACACAAGACAGAACAAAACAAAACAAAAGGCACAACAAAATAACGTATAGGCATAGAGATATCAATATCGCTAGCATTTTTTTTTTGTTAAGTGCTACTGATTGTTCCTCAACAGAGAACAAAACAATAACAATAGAAGATGACAGACATGCTATGCATATGCACAAATAGATACATATATTAACCGACAAATGGAATGCTACAACATTCCTTAAATGTGACTTGTGAGAGAAAAAATAAAAGAGGACCAAAAGAAAAATATATATTTATATATATAAATATATATATACACATATACACACACATATACATACACACACATGCATATATATATATATATATATATATATATATATATATATATATATATATATATATATATATAAAAAAAGGGGAAACGATAGACTACGTGCGTGGATTTAAATTGATGTTGATCGCTTTAATGCTGTCGTTCTAAACGTCGTGCACGCCAATGCTTCCTTTTGTACGACGGTGAGTGCGCTTCACGTCGAGTTCTTTTTCTAATGCGCGCTACGAGTCTGTAGAATTTCCCGGAAGTTATTGAAAGCATAAAAAAATGTCCTCTCTTCTTGTTTTTCTAAACGGTTGGTGCTCGTAAATGTCAAATCTGTGTGTCTCACAAAGGCAACACGTTGTGCGTTCGCCCAGCCGGAGTGAAAAACAGTCGCTAATTTATGCCACAACTTGCTCAACAATGTCTCTTTCCATTGTATCTACTCTGCGGCACACGGAGCCGTTTGACAAAGGCACAGCGTCACAACTCAAACGTCTCGGCCAGCACAGCAGCAGCTGGAAGGAGCAGGTCTTCAGCTGCGGTGACATTTTTGTGTGGCGTTAGCTGTGAGCAATGGCACCACATGAGAGGCCTCCTGGGCTTGGCCTGTCGTGGAGGCTTACACAATGCCTCTGGAGATGACCTGAATTCAGAAAGGTTCCTCTTACAGGGTTCGTACGCTCATGGAAAACCTGGAAAAGTCATGGAATTTTAAAATGGTCATTTCCAGGCCTGGAAAAGTCATGGAAAAAACTTAAATCATAAAAGTTTGGGAAAAGTCATGGAAATGTGTTAAAATCACATGTTCATTTACAGTGAGTTTGAAATAATGAATTTGTTTTAGAAAGAAAGAGTCAAAATATAAGCCGGCATACTGGCGGAGCAAATTCTTTTTCGCGTTGCAAGTGAACGCACCTTAACTGTAAAGTTTCTTGGCCATAGCTCGGGAAGCAAATGTTTATTCTTTTAATCTAAATATTGTCTGTTATTCATTTGTTTCATTTAATGTATACTGTATGCTTTGGAATTCACATTGTTTAAATATTAAATGTTCTCACTTTTTCACGTATAAACCGAGATTTCAGTTTGGTCATGGAAATTTGGTTTAAAGTCCTGGAAAAGTCCTGGAAATCCACCGGTCAACATGTGTAAGAACCCTGCTCTTAAAGAAAACTCACGGGGCTTACAGGCATGATTTGCATGCAGGGCGCCCTCATTAATCATAGTTACAATAACAAGCATATTAAAGCTTGTTTATTAATCACGATCATCCTAGGGTGCCCCTTCAGCCACACGTTTACTGGTCAACTTGATTTTTAGATTGAATTGATGGTTATTGTCGATATTTTCCTAATTTGGGGCGGTTGCGTTAAGTTAGTTACTTGAAGGGTCTAAGTTACTCGGGTTGGAAGTACAGGGTTCTTACACATTTTGACCAGTGGATTTCCATGACTTTTCCATGACTTTTCCATGACTTTAAACCAAATGTCCATGACCAAACTGAAATCTCTGTATAAACATGAACAATTTAGAACATGTTGCGTATTGAGAGCGTACGCCGGCTTATATTTTGAGCGTCTTTCTTTAAAAAACATATTAATTATTTCAAACTCGGCGTAAATGAACATGTGATAACAAATTTTCATGACTTTAAATCAAATTTCCATAACAAAACAAAAATCTCTGTATGAACACGAAAACAAAAAAAATGTAGCGTATTGCCGGCTTATATTTTGAACGTCTTTCTTTAAAAAACATTAATTATTTCAAACTCGGCGTGAATGAACATGTGATTATAACACATTTCCATGACTTTTCCCAAACTTTTATGATTTACGTTTTTTCCATGACTTTTCCAGGTTTTCCATGACCGTACGAACCCTGAAGTAATATCTGGTGGTGCAGCGCATAGACCTTGAGTATGATCTCATCTTGTGTGAAAGAGATCGAACCCAGGTCGGTGCGATCTTTTAATTTATTTTTTTCTAAAATGTATTTCTTCATACCTGGCTGTGATGCACTGCTCACTTATACAATCGTAATCGTAGAAATACGAACGGTGGCTTGGAGATGTCCAGCAACATTTTTGTGTGACGAATCTGGTGAGCGAGACAGAGCCGCGCTGCAGACGTCAAGAGAACACAACGCACGCGTAGGGAAACCAGGAGGGGCGTAACGCAGAACCCAAACAATAACTTGTGTTTGTAGAGGGTACAGTTAGAGTATAGAGGGTCATCATTTGCTTAAATGTCCTTACAGGTACTTAAGAGTGTTTTGCACAGTTTATGGATTTAATGTAATCCTAACTTTGAGTGTGTAATAAATTATTTAAAATAATAAAAAAGAAAATGTTCTGAAACTATTCTGGTGTTTTTGTCCATGCACCATTTATTGTTTGCAATGTAGAATAGTAGAATTAAAACAATCACAGGATCTCAGGCCGTGACCTCGGGCAGCGGCGGGCAGTCGTCCTCCAGAGGCGGCGGGAGGACGACGACGTTGCGCTGGGCGGGGGCGTCGGCCTCGTCAACGAGGGGGGGCTCGGGGGCCAAGTCCTCGCTCATGAAGCTGTCAAAGGAGCTCCGCGCCTCAAGGGTCACGCCGTCCCTCGAGGCGTTCACCGCTCGGATCTGGAGGAGGAACGTTCCCAGGAGCTATGAAGCCACGAGACATTTTAAGAATGGGAATATTTCTGAGCGTCGCGGTGCGGCCGTACCTGCGAGACGATGCGGGCGACGCTGCGGCACCACAGCACCTGGCTCCTCTTCATCTCCATCTCGCCGTGGTCGATCTCGTCCACGTCCTTCAGCTCCTCCTCGGGGATCTCCTCCTGGCGCCGGCCGTGACCCGCCGTCATCAGGAACTTGAGACATCTGGTGGGGATGCTGGACACCACCTGGAGGGGGGGCGGACGCACACATTACAGCGCGGCCACACAGCACCATTTCCTGTTCCCCGGGCCGCCTGAAGGTTTGGAGAGTTTCTATCGCGATGGGAGCATCCTTTAGTCAGAAGCCCTCTAGTTTAATCAAGAACAGTGGGTGTGATGTAATGAACAAGCTGCAGCCTGAAAAGGAAGGATGTATGACGTCATGGAAACCTTGCAAAGGGGGCGGAGCTTCAGCAGGTTGCTAGGGGAACCAAAGAGGATCAATCGAGGGTTTTTAAGATGCGGACCGCCCTGCTGGAAACCTTTGTCCCCCATCGTCACCTGTCTGCTATCAACACAACGTCTCACCTGTCCCCACAGCAGGCTGCCAGCGCCCAGGAGGACGCAGCACAGCCAGTGCTCCAGCCTCAGCGGCACGCAGCTGAATGGAGCACCACCAAACTCCACGATTAAGATCTAGAGGAGGAGGAGGGAGGGAGAGAGAGACGCCATCATCCAGGAAGCCCCCCCCCCCTGTCGAGCTGACCGGGTGACGACCTCCTACCTGCAGGACGAAGGTGCCCACGAGGATGGAGCAGAAGATGGGGTTCTTGTGGATGCCCTCGAACACGTTCCTCTCGCCGTGGATCTTGCGGGCGTTGATCTCGTTGAAGATCTGCATCAGGACGAACGTGTTGAACACGATGGTGTAGTGCACGGAGGGCGGCGCGTGGAGGGGGGCGTAGCGGCCGCTGTCGATTTGAAATATCTTCTCGCCTGTGAAAGGGGGAGGAGCCACAGAGCACTGAGCAGGTGGAGGAATCAATACGTCCATGATTTGTCCTCCAAATGTCATGAATAATGAAATAATAATTAATTAGAAAGTCCCAATTAAGGGGCTTTCAAGGGGATTTCTTCGTGAGTCTGTGGTGCGTTCAGTGACCAGCGAACAGCAGGGTGAAGATGACGGTCAGCTGGTAGACGGCGTGGCCCAGGATGTTCTTCATCATCGTGCGGGAGATGAGCGGCTTCTCTCGCCCGTACGGCTCGCGGAGCAGCAGCGCCTCGGTGGGCGGCTCGGTGGCCAGAGCCAGCGACGCCAGGGTGTCCATGATGAGGTTGACCCACAGCATCTGCACCGCTTTGAGAGGAGAGTCCTGGGAGCACACGCACACACACACACACACACACACACACATCGGTGGTCAGCGTCAACGCGGCGCCTCAGTGTGAGGACCCAGGGTGTGGTGTTCCCCGACCTGCGTGATGCACGCCCCGGTGAAGGCCACGATGACGGCCACCACGTTGACGGTGAGCTGGAACTGGAGGAACTTGGAGATGCTGTCGTAGACGTTGCGGCCCCACATCACGGCCTTCACGATGCTGCTGAAGTTGTCGTCCGTCAGGATGATGTCCGACGCCTCCTTTGCCACGTCCGTCCCGGCGATGCCCTGCAGGACACGAGGGGGACGTGAAGCTGTCAGTTAGACCGGGTTTAGACCGGGGCCGGTCCACACGGGGGTTCTGGACTCTTCTGAGTGACGGGCTGTGGTCACATAGAAGCTCCTCACACAGAAGACGACGTGACTCAGGTTCCCACCGTTTGCCTTTTAGATCGGTTCAATGGAATTTATTTAAACCTCTGGTTTTCTAAATCTCGTGAGTGGTTACCATGGCGAAGCCGACGTCCGCCTTCTTGAGGGCGGGGCCGTCGTTCGTTCCATCTCCAGTGACGGCGACTACCTGCCACTTCTCCAGCACCGTGCTGTCGATGATACCTGAGAGAACGACACACACACACACACACAGCTGAGACACACTCATGGAGGAAGATGAAGATGTGACCATGTAAATAATGGTATATATATAATATTATATAATATACGTATTATTATAATATAATAATACATGTAGTATTATATCATATGGTCAGGTATGTATATATATATATATATATATATTTATTATAGCATAGTATTATATTATTATTTAGGTATATATATATATGCAGTGTTTCCCCTAGTTTTACAGCTTCAGGGGGCGGGACTAGTGTAGAGACAGAAATGTAATGCTGTTGTGAAGATACGATCAATAACAGACGGCTGTTTAGTTTAATAAAAGAACGAAGACGTGATCTTTAAGAAAAGGGACCTTAAATTGCTTCTGCTGTAATCTGGTGCTATACATGCCACCACCCTGATAGAATGGTGGGGGAAACACTGGTATGCCTGAATATATATATATATATATATATATATATATATATATACCTGAGAAAAAATATATACCTATACATACATACATACCTGAATATATACACCTACCAGAAGCCCCAAGAAATACGGTTTGTCTTTGTGTCTGAGTGGGAGGTCGAAGAGGGCCGGGGGACCGAGTCCGTCCACCGGTCCACTTCGCTCTCTTGACTCAACACGGCTCACCTTTCACCAGAGTGTGTTTGTCCGTGGGAGAGGATCTGGCAAGGACTCTCAGCTTCGGCCAAATCAGATCGATACGCTCCTGCTCGATCTGAGAGAGGGAGAGAGAGAGAGAGAGAGAGAGGGAGAGAGGGAGGGAGAAATAGAGATGTTCACCTGAAGCTGTTCAGAGACTCAGCAGCTCCTTCATCACGGTTAACAAACACAAACATGTCCGACCTCTCCGAGCTCGTTGCGGATCCGCTTGTTGAACTCGTTGCCCTCCATGCACAGGAAGTCGCCTCCCGGGTAGATGATGCCACATTTGGTGGCGATGGCTCGGGCGGTGGAGATGTTGTCTCCGGTCACCATGCGGACGGTGATCCCGGCCCGCTGGCAGTGTCTGATGGCGTCCGGTACCTGAGGAGAACCACAGAAGAAGAACAACGTGTTCAACGTCTCTGGATGACCTCTGAGGCACTTGAATAACTTACAGGCTGTTAAAATAAACAATTTCTTAAGGTGTAAATCGCCATCTTGATGAATCATAGTTCTTCTTCTTCACGTGTTTTTAAAAAGCAGTCTGAAACCTGCCGGTGCGAGGAGTACCCCCAGTGTGCCAGTTGCATTGTGGGAAATGGAAGCCTCACATTTTGCGGTAGCGCTCAAACTCAAACGACCCCCTTCGGGTCTCGGGGACTAAAGAGCCTGAACACAACATCCGAGTCGTTGCTTCACTGTGATTGGCTGAAGTACCTCGGGGCGCACAGGGTCCTCGATGCCCACCACGGCGATGCAGGTGAGGCCGGTGAGGATGTGGGCCTCGTCCTCCCAGTCGGGCTCTCCGTCGGCGGCGCTGAAGTCTCTGTAGGCGAGGCAGATGGTGCGCAGCCCCTCCGACGCCATCGGCTCAATCACAGTCTTCATCAGGTCGTCCTGGTTCCGGGGCTTAAAGGGTCGGGTATGGCCGCTGATGGACAGGATCTTACAGCACCTGGGTCCACACGGGCAGCAAGAGTCGCGTGATCATCATCTAACCGGCGGCCGTGTGTGTGTGGGGTGGGGGTGGGGGGGGGGGACCTACTTCCTGAGCAGGATCTCGGAGGCGCCCTTGCTGTACATGCGGTAGCTGCCGTCGTGGTTCTTGAGCACGGTGCTCATGGACTTCCTGGTGGAGTTGAAGGTGTAGACCTTGAACAGGCTCTCCTCTGGGAACTGGTTGCGGATGGTCTGGTAGTCCTGGTCCAGGCTGACGCACAATCCCAGTAAGGCACATTCCGTCTTGTTTCCCACCTGGCGATCCAGCCCGCCCTCCTTCTCCGGAGGCTGCAGGGAGCAGAGGAAGGTGAGGACTAGTCAGCCTCTCCACACGTTGGATCTTCAACAGCTTCCCCTGACTGATGGGAGGCCCCGGCCCCGTGGGGGGATTTCTGCCCGCTTGTTCAAAGTCAAGCACATCAAATCCATCAGTCCAGATAAACAGACGACTAAAAGAACCGATGCACGTCGTGCGCTCTGTGCGGCGATCACGTCCTGAGCCGCTCTTCACATCGACCGGACGGCTGTTTTTAGAGCTCACCATAATCTTGGTGGTGTAGGCGCAGTTGACCGCGATGCCGTGGACCAGTAGGTCCAGGGCCGCGGCGGCCACCTGGTCCGGGTCCGGCAGCCGCCGGTAGAAGTGGCCCGCGATGTGGGCCTGCACCACCGTCATGCGGTTCATGGTGAGCGTGCCCGTCTTGTCGGAGCAGATGGTCGTGGCGTTGCCCATCGTCTCGCAGGCGTCCAGGTGACGCACCAGGTTGTTGTCCTTCATCATTTTCTATGCAGCGACCCAAAGATTACATCAGAACCAGATTACACATGTCGACCGATGGGTGTCCAGGACTTTAATTTTAAATAATAAAGTGATAACATGTGGTATTTAAACTAACAAAGAGAATTACAAAGCATACAGTACATAACCTTAAATTACACAAATCAATGAGAGACAATAGTTTAAATTAAAAGAATAAAACATTTATGTCTTTTCAGTTACGGTGCGTTCACTCGCAGCGCGGAAAAATGTGCGCTGTGAGTGTGAAAGAGCGTACGCAGGCTTTATATTTAGAGCGTCGTTTCTTTTATAAGCATGTTCATTATTTAAAGTTCAGTGTGAATGAACATGTGAATATGGCACATTTCCAAGACTTTTCAAAAACTTGTAGAACGGTTCTTCCACAGACGTCGTGTTTTTACAGAACCATCTAGAAAGCAACAGACCTTCACAGAGTAGGCCAGGGAGATGGTGACGGCCAGAGGGAGACCTTCAGGCACGGCCACCACCAGCACCGTCACGCCGATGATGAAGAACTTGACGAGGAACTGCACGTAGACGGGCACGCACTTGGAGCTCCAGGCGACGTGCTGCATCAAGAAGGTGTCGATGGCAAAGCGAGTGATGAGGATGATGAGGGTGATCAAGGCCATGAACAGACCTGGAGACAGAGAGGGATAGAGGCGTTCAGGGACCTGATGTTGAGGAGGACTGAGAGTGAGTGATGACGCCTTCTTCGAGGACACTGCACTCCCTCTCGTCTGGTTGTACCCGCTTTGCCGATCTGCATGGCCATTTTGGTCAGCTTCCCCTGGAGGACCGACTTCTCTTTTTTCTTCTTCTTCTTCTTCTTCTTCGGCTGTCTGTCCTTGTTGAAGGGCTGCACCAGGTTCGCTCCTGCGGAAGAACGCAGAGTCGGCAAAACGATGAGACTTCGAGTGGCGCACAACTATATCTGTACGGGTAATTAAACGGGCGATTGCTTCTGCAGACGTTTCGGTACGAACAGCTTCCCAGGAAAAGGAGAGTGTGGTCGACTCTGAGATGAAACGTGTGCAGGAAGACGCAAACAGCCGCTGAACAAGTGACTGGCTGAACCCCTTATCGCATCATCAAGAGCCTGGTGGTCGCTGCAGGGACTACATGCCCCGTTCTAGTTATTCAGTGTTTACTGTCTCAATACATCTGGACTGTGGGGATCGATACAGGTTCATGTCTTCTTCACAACAGAAGAGTATCTGAAATGTGACGCCATGAAGGGCAGCCGCCTCCTGCTATGAATCCCTTTGATACCCTCAACTTACTTTTCTTGCCCTTCTTGTCTTTCTTCTTCTTCTTCTCCTTCTCCTCAGCATCAGCGTCGCCGTCCTCACCAGCAGCCAGCAGCTTGAAGATGATCCCAGACTGAGAGTTCTCACCGACCGCGGTGACCAGCATCTTGCCTGAGCCCTCCATCACATGGGTACCTGAGAGAGAGAGAGAGAGAAGGAAAGAGAAAGAGAGAGAGAGGGGGAGAGAGAGACGGAGAGAGAGCAAAAGAGGGAGAGGAGACAGAGAGACAGAGAGAAGAGAGTGAAAGAGAGACACAGACAGACAGAGACAGAGAGAGGGATAGAAAGAGAGAGAGAGGGCAAGGGAGGAAGAGACAGAGGGGGAGAGAGAGGAGACAGAGAGAGAGGGGGGGAGAGAGAGGGAGACAGAGAGGTGGAGACAGAAAGAGAGACAGAGAGAGAGGGAGAGAGAGGAGACAGAGAGAGAGACGGAGAGAGAGCAAGAGAGGGAGACCGAGAAAGAGAGAGGGAGAGGGAGACAGAGAAAGAGCGAGGGAGGGAAGGAGAGAGCGGAGACAGAGGGGTAGGGAGGAGAGAGAGGGAGAGAGAGAGAGAGAGAGACGTTACCCACTGCAGGAGTTCTCCCAGTGGGTTTGAGTGGGTCTCTTCTGATGACGTATAGAAGGTGAACCAGCCTTCACTGAGACTGTGTCTCTTACATGTCCCATCGTCTCTCATCTTATTGGGTGTGTTTCTCTCGACACAGGGCACCTGTTGCAAGTCTGAAACCCCTATGATTTGTGAAGAGCCTCCCCCCAGAGAGAGAGTCACCTGACAGCAACACGGGGTCTCTGTCCACGGCCTTCTTGACGTGGTCAGACTCTCCGGTCATGGGGCTCTCGTCAATCTTCAGGTCGTTGCTCTGGACGAGGACTCCGTCGGCGGGGAGGAGGTCACCTGGAACACACACAGGTCATGATGCTGCATCACATGGGGTCAGTCACATGACAAGTTTGCAGGTATGACGAGTGGCGGGAGAGAAGAACAGGGTCCATTTCGAAAGGGAGATGTTGAGACCTAAATGGTCTGGTTTATGAACGAGAGCGTGGGCCGTGTGATGATCACCGCTGTCAGGACAATAATAACATTTGAAGATCATACAGTAGCCTGAGAGCATTTAGAAATACAACTAGCTCAATAACATTTGAAGATGTTCAGGAGTGAACTTCATTCATTGCATTAACTTGAAGAACTGGCAGTAAGTGTGTCTTTAAACTGAAGCCTAGCTAAAGGCTGCAGGTGGATCAGATCTGATGTTTATTGCATCACTCTGGGACCAGAACTTCAGTTCTGATACCTAAACACTTCTTTTGATATCTTACTTTTAGAAATGAAATTTGTGTCTTCAAAACCCTTTTTTATTTAAACTAAAGATATGAATAAAATAAAACGAGATTATGCCTCCGCCGCATTCAGCTCTAATCAACCACCGTATCTACCACACCTGCTCTGGGTGCCTCACCGTACTTGACTTGAGCGATGTCCCCGACCACGAGCCCCGACACCTTGACCTGGAGCACCTGACCCCCTCGGACCACGCTGAACTTCTGCTCCTGCTCGATGTGGCTCTGGAGGCCGCGGAACTGCTTCTCCTTGCTCCAGTCGTTGAAGGCCGTCACCAGGACCACGCAGACCACCGACAGCAGGATGGCGGTGCCTTCGATCCAGCCGGCCTCCGCCTCCCCGTCTTCGCCCCCGCCGCCGGCTGCCGAGCTGCAGTCTGAACGCGAGTCGACAGTGCGACGGGATGCATTTTGAGTGTGGATGCGTGTGTGTGTTCTGAGACTGAAAAGGTAGGTTCCCGCTCACTTGGATAAACTGGGTGACAGTTTAAAGTACATGAACTCACTGATTCTTTCAACATCGGGCGGGCTGTAGAAAGACAGGCCGAGTGAAATGATGGCCGAGACCTCCAGGATGATGAGCGTGGAGTCCTGCAGGGCTTCCCACACCAGCTTCAGAAAGGTTTTGGCTTTTTTCGGAGGGATGACGTTGGATCCAAACACCTGTCTCCTCCTGTCGATGTCCTCAGAGTTTCCATCTAAACCTGCAGACACACACACAGCATCAGAGACGCGTCCTGCTCGGATCCCTGGAGAAGTACACGGCGTCTGTGTGACGTCACGTCTTTTGATCCTAAATCATGCTTAAGATGAACCTCTTCCCATGTTTTAAACTCTGAGGCCCGCCACCCTGAAACCTCCGCCCGCCACCATGTCATTTTCTCTATAGCGTCAGATTACAGCCGAAGTAATTTAAGGTCCTTTTCTTAAATACGTCTTTGTTCTTTTATTAAACTAAACAGCCGTCTGTTGTAGATCGTATCTTCACAACAGCATGTCACTGTCTCTACGTGTTGCGTTGACACTTCTCAGCTCTCCGTCTCACATTCAAGCTAACACTAAACCCCAGACGCTGTAGACATCTTGACGCTGATTGGCCGAGACGCGACACGTCCCATCAAAGATGTTTTATTGCGAAGTGCACAACACCACATTTTCTCCGTGTCCCACTCCAATCTCATAAACGCCAGCCATCACACAACAGACTGAACCGGATGGGGGGCGGGGCCTGTGAGTCAGCATCATTAAATAGCAGAGTAACAAACCACATTCAGAGCGTCACGCTGCCTGAGGTTGAACTCAAGTGGAGCTTTGCGTTCGCACGAGGAAGAGTTCTTCACATATTTACCGTGGACGGGTGAGGTTCTCAGTCTGGCGCACAGTCCGGCCACGTCTCCGTAACTGGCAGTGATCTTGTTCAGAGAGACTTCTCCTCTCAGCTCCATGAGGGCGCTCAGCTCCTTCAGCGAGCAGCCGAACTCGGCCTGGAGAACGTCCTCGGCGTCCTCGAGGTCCTCGGCGTCCCGGCCGTGCTTGGACCGCCGATCAGAGTCTTTGGCCATGTCTCCTTCCTCTGGGGCTCGACTCCTTCCTCTAGGGCTCGACGGAGGCCTCCCGAAAAACACAGACTAGGTGGTCGAGTGCAGATGTGGCCTTAAGGGACTCTGTAACTAGAGGGAGAAAGAAGGGTCATTTCAGAGACCTCTGGGATCACAAATAACAACAAAACAACAACCTCAAGGGGAACGATGGCGCCGGTCCCCAAGGTCATGAATTTGGGTCAGGGCTCATGGTTACATTCACATTACACACGAGGGTTTTTAAAAGACTCAATATATTTAGATCAGATTTAGACGCATATAGAAGACTTTCTCTGGCAACAATATGATACCAATAAAGAGGGATTTAATTTAATTACATTTTATTTGTATAGCCCAATATCAAGAACGTGTACAACATACGACCCCCGTCAGGTTACACACACACGCACACACACAGGTGGATTACAGCATTTAAGAGACAGAGGTGGATTAACTGAACACACACACACAGGGTGATATCACTGGTTCACATTTGCATCATAGTGTTTTAACACTGAGCTAGTGTGACCTTTGACCTCCAAAGTCTAAAACTCACTTGACAAAGTTGTTTACGGACTCGTTTGAAAGAGACGATTGTTGCAGCCACAAAGCAATGATAACTAATCGTATTCATTTATGAGTTTATTACGCATGTCTCATACGCACTTGACTGCAGGCTGCAACTCAGATCTGAAGGTGATTAAAACATTTATATAGTGCTAATTAATTAATTTCATAAGGAATATTAAAGTCTGTGGGGAAAAAAACTGTTTGATAAACTAATTCTGTGTGAATTGGTTCACTCAACGCAGGACAATCTGACCTGGGATCAGCTTATTGGTCTGTACAGTGTGTGTGTGTGTGTGTGTGTGTGTGTGTGTGTGTGTGGATGACCATCTTAAGGCCCATATGTACATATTAGTTTCACAGAGTATCTATATACAGATGTAGACAAGGCCTATAACTCTCCTATCTCCTGTTTGAGGAAAACTTCCATTTCCCACTTTATACTGTAATTACACAACAAAACCAAGACTTACATACCAACCCTTTTGTTCAATGTGTGTGCCATGCACCAACATTACAACATTAGATCATTCATTAGGCCTTTACATAATAATCTTGATTTTCCAATTATTCAAAATGATATTGCACATTATTGCACATGTTTCATTCGCAAAAGTGTCCTTATTTGCTTCCTGGATCATACAAATCTTAATTTGGTTGGTTTTGCTTATTCTCCTGCATATCTGATCCCCGTCCAACAGGTGGCGACGCGAGGTTTTTACGAATCGCAACACACATAAAACCACAAAAGAAGAAGTTATGAGAGCCGGTACAAGTTGTGAGAGGAGTGTTCCTCTCACAACTTGTTCGCGGCAGATCGTGACGTCACTAGTCAACATGGAGGACTGGAATCGAGGTATTCTTTTTTATTACTATTGTGACACGTACTCGCTTTTATCTAATACACATATATACAATTCAATGGATAAGTGAATTAATGTGCTTGCTTTCTGTACGACAGCGAGAGGCGTGAAACAAATGCTTAGAGACCCTGTTACCGCTGCTTTCTAACAAGAATACACGGCGGTCCGGGTGGATCTAACCGGTGTTACGGCTTAAATGGCGACCCCGTCAACTGACGATTTTTCACGTAACTTATAACAAGCTGTCGTCGTGACTGACGCTTGGTTTAATTTTGTCATCAAGTGTCAACCCCTCTCATATAAATAATAATATATACTCTACAATTTAAACATAGCGATGTTCACGAGGGCGTTTATACGTGTTCTCTGCCCATTTCCAACGGCTGTCTGTAACCGCGGCAACGGACGCGTCGCCAGTTAACACGGTCGCTTCCTAAACCGTAACCCCCTACAAATAAACGGTAGCTCTGCGGCCGCAAACGAGTCAGCATCTAATTTATGTTATTTGTAATCGGTAACGTTTTTTAAAAACTGCCGTCGCGTGAGGCGGGCAGTCCGCGGTGGCGCATGACGGTGAGAAACGGGTTGAACCGGAAGAGCCGCTAGTTAAAACCGTTAGAAATATGCCACCGAAAGAAACGTTACGTTGATTCCGACGTTACAAACGTGATATTTAATAGTCATTACTATTGAATAGTTATATTATGTTATGACTGTAGGTTGCTTGACGAGGAATTACGTGTTATAAAGTAATTTATTAATCAAACACTCCACCAACGAAGTCCGTGTCATGACTATTTATTTCTTACGTTAGCTAACGGTTGACGTTAGATAACGACCGTTAGATACCTTCAGTTGTGATAAAACTTGGCTCACTAAAACTAGTTGACTATTTCTTTAAACGACTCTTATTACTTTATTAAATTCACCTGATAAAAAAAAAGAAATTATATGTAAAAGTTTCCACTTACCGTTATGTCCGTGTAGAGATGAGCTGCGACGTCAATTAGGTCGGAGGTTAATAGGGCTTTAAAATCTAACGGGGTTTCCTGCTCGGAAAGCACGGAGGTACGAAAGATCGTCACGAACAACCGCCAGAAGACAGCGGCCGGAAATGACATAGCAGTTACATAGTTATGTGGAGTTAATTAGCAGATTATTAAAAAGAAGAGAAATATATTAAATATTAGTAAAATTTAGAAAGAAATGGTGTATTATTATTTTCGAAAAACATTGTTTTAATTTTACCCAAGAAAATATTGCATCGTACTTATTACATGTCCAGAGGTTTGGGTCCATTTAATTTAAATACATTAAAAGTGTGAAAAGCCACAACAATGATGCAAATATTTAATTGAAATACATTTAAAGTGTGAAAAGCAAGATAAAGTGTGCATATATTTAATTTAAATCCATTCAAAGTGTAATAAGCCACATAAATTGTGAGTATATTTAATTTAAATCCATTTAAAGTGTGAAAAGCAAGATAAAGTGTCCGTATATTTAATGTAAATCCATTTAATGCGAAAAGCAAGATAAAGTGTGCCTATATATAATTTGAATGCATTTAAAGTGTGAAAAGCAAGATAAAGTGTGCCTATATTTAAATTAAATCCATTCTAAGTGTGCGTCCATTTAATTTAAATCCATTAAAAGTGTGTTAAGCCACATAAATTGTGCATATTTTTAATTTAAATCCATTCAAAGTGTGTTAAGCCACATAAATTGTGCGTATTTTTAATTTGAATCCATTCAAAGTGTGAAAAGCCACATAAATTGTGCGTATATTATTAAGTCCATTCAAAGTGTGAAAAGACACATTAATTGTACGTGTATTTAATTTTAATCCGTTCGGAGTGTGCTACAGATGGGGCTCAGGATGTTGCTTATTTCTTTTTAAATGTTGTCACTTGCATATTTGTAAAATGAATATCATGAATGCAACAGAACCTGCAGAGGACTTTAGATGGAAACAAGTGTTCGCCACAACCGCCGTTACACTTCTGATGTGTTTGTGCGTTTCCAGGCCACAACTCTGTGGACGACATGCTGGAGAACAATCGCCTGGCTGAGAACCTGGCCACCAAGGTCTCCAGATTGAAGTCAGTGAGTCACAACCGACAAACACCCTTCAATTACACGCTTCACCATGTTCACTAGTGCATCATCCAGACAGATGCTCTCCCAACACCTGCCATGGCATAATGTTGGGGTGCAGAAACTCACACGGCGTTTTTCAATATGCGTTCTTGTCCGTACTTCTCTGGTTGTATAGAAGTCTCTGCTTCATGTCTTTAAGCTGCATTCTCACTCCTGACCACTAGTGGGTGACTCCTCTGGTTGTATAGAAGTCTATTTCATGACTACTTCTCTCTTGATGACCTGAGGTCTTCTTCTATACGCCGTGATGTTCATTCAGGTTTGAGAGTCTGCATTTCTTTACTTTTTAACATCATTATGATCTGTCTTGTCTCTGAATCTGTCAGCTGGCGTATGACATCGACAGAAAGGCTGACGACCAGATCGAGTATCTCTGCGGCATGGCGAGCACGTCTGGCCCGGAAAGCAAAACTTTATTTCTTTTATTTATAAATATTACTTTGTATAATATTACCACAATAAATCTTCTCCTTGTGCTCGCCAGGACTCCAGGGCGGGGTGTTGTCATACCAAAGATGTTTATTCAAAAAAATGCCTGGACGACTTTTGCTCACATCTGCCGCAGCCAGGATGCCCTTATATGGGCACAGAGGAGGTGGAGCCTGAACGCACCGCGTGGGAGAAGAACCAACCACAGCTGAGAGCCTCAGGCCCACGCGACGCAGTCGGGGGAAGCGTTGTTCTGAAAGTTGAAGCTAGTTTAAAATTGACAACATTATTCAGAGAGAAATATTCCAGACGGGAAAAACTAAATGCACAGACTATAAAGTGAAGGAAGGACGCAACCATTTACACACGGAAACTAATTGATTATATGTATAAAACAAATGTAATGGACGTGTTATCTTGGGTTTGATGAGCAGTTTTTGTTCAGTGAGTGTTTCCTTCTAGTAATAAATATGAAATGTTTGTACCCACTCTGTTATCTATATTTTTATATATATATATATATATATATATATATATATATATATATATATATATATATATATAAAATATAAATATTTATGTGTATATTATATATGCATATATATATCAATATGTGAGTATGTATGTATATATATATATATATATATATATATATCTGTGTGTGTGGGTGTGTATATATATACATACATACATACACACGCACATATATATAATTTACACGCATTTATTGATATGTGTGTGTGTATATATATATGTATATATATATGTATGTGTATGTATGTATATATATATATATACACACACACACACACACATCATGTCTCGAGTTACTGCTCAAGGTGTGCTGGCTTCATCCTGCTGTTAGCGAACCTCTCCACAGAAAAAACACAAACCTTGGGTGGGTTGCAATTCGTGGACATAAATCCAATTAACACATCGTCATCTGAAAGGTGGACACATTTTTGCCGGCTCTTGTTTTTCCCCGTATTGGCACTTGTCTCTCTCTGTTTCCAGAAGCAGCATCGCCACTACGCTTCAACCCCGACTCTATTGTTTGATTCTTTTTAAAGGTGGCAGTAATTGGCAGGTGATGCTGCAGGTGGCGTGTGGTAGGTTGGGTCAAACCATCCTGATATGGGATCCTGATATATTTTTTTAGGATAATTACTTTAAATAGCATACTTAATATAAAATTCAGTTTATGAATTCACAGTTATGTTGTATTGATTATTTATTAAATAACTTTCTCATGTGTGCACTGTCTTCTTGCAGAACAAGACTGCACACATTGAATGTGTTAATCTAACTACATGAGAAAAAGGTAAAGCCAACTGTTCTGTAAGTAAGTAAATAAATATACTTAAACAAGGCAACAGCTTTAGAAGTTAGTGTTTGTAATACAGTAAAATGGGCAGTGAGGGCCACATGGGGAAGGTTAGCTTCAGAGAATATTTATCACACCACAATCCAATATTAAGACTTTTTTTCATTTTAAGATGCTCCTAAGAAGGTTATTAGATGCTTTTGGATGTCAGCTTGGTTCTGAGAGATAAAAGGGTGTCTAAAAAATATCTTGGCAATACCATTCATTTCCTGTTTTGCGATAAAGAGAGAAAGTGGTTGTGATCGCGCTCGGGAACAAATAATGAAATGTAGTGCGTGAAGGCTTTTTGAGTGCATGGATGAGCTCTTATCCCGGTTTTGAGAAACCGGCATATGCTACCTGGAGTACTCTGATAGAAACCAGGTTACTGTGGAGTGTAAACACATTCACTACTAACCAGTACAGAACAGTGTACATCTCCGTAATGCTGGACACTGCCCAATTATTGTTATGTAGTGTTTAAATATACTTCTCAGAATTGTTCCTTACTAAAGAGATAGACTGAGATAGTGACAGATCTAGACACAACTGCACAGATGACCTGGATATGGTTAGAATAGCAAAATATAGATTTTATTGACGATCCATGGAGGTGAATTTCAATAAATGCCATATTAAATGAGGGATGGAGTCAATTATACAAACAATAAACAATGTGGTGCTAAAACTGCACCATTGGGGAGGTCAGTGTAGGTAGAGACCACCATCCAGACCTCCATGATCCATCAGGCAGATGGAGGTAGAGAGGAGGAGTGGGCGGGGCATCAGACCCAGCCAGGTCCAATGGACCCTATGAGACGTGAAGTCACAAGGACTCTGGAGAGGAGGAAGAGTTAATAATGTGCAATGAAAGATGAAAATTCATACACGAGCTGCAGCACTCTGGATCAACTGGAGGGACCGAAGAGACTCGTTGGAGCAGCCTGATAATAAGGAGTTGCAGAAATATAGTCTTGAAGTAACAAACGCATGAACCATTTTTTTTTTATCTTTTTGAGGCAAGGTGTGCCTGATTTTTTAAATATTACGTAGATGAAAAAATGCAGTCTGAGATTTGCCTCACGTGGGAGTTAAAGGACCAATAAGATAACCTTCAACTTCTCTATTGAATACGTAATTTATTCATTACGTTTAGGACGTTGAGAGCAACAAAGCTGCTAATCTGACCAAATAATATAAAGGTGTTTGTGCTGATGTCACTGTAAAGACAATGTTTTATTGGAAAATAAAGAAATGCGTTTGCGTTTGTGTTTGTAAACAGGAATGAAGGGGGGATGATGATGGAAATCATGGTGGATGGGCAGAGATACTAGATGAGGTGCGTGTGAGAACTGCTTGATTTTTATTATTATAAATGTTATTATTGTTTATTATCCGGGGACCATTTGATTAGATTTTGGGATCGATAGGGTAAAAGGTCAAGGTCATGCAAAAGTAAAAATCGTATTTGTACCATAGCGCGGTCAATTTCTATCTAATTGGCATGTAACTAATGCCAAAATGTTCATAATTCAATGCCCGATCTTGTGATATGCGAAGATATGCACTCTACCGAGTGCCCGTTCTAGTTTATTTTATTTTGGATGGATAGATAGCTCTGGTCCATGCCCCAGTACAGAAGGTAACCGAGCACACTCGGCCCTCTGCTCTGCCTACACAGGAGAAGGAACCTTGTATCATCAGCGAGGAAATGTATTGCCTCAAAGATGCCAACTTTTTCTTAATTTCATTTTGTGTTTGGTATCTCAGCGTTATGAAAGAAAGGATGAGCACCAGCCGTTGATTGTGTGTTCCAACAGCACAACAAACTTGATCAGATGTGTAATTTACCATTGAACTAAATAACAGTAAAAGTTTTGTTTTAGACAAGGCAACAGAGGGAGAGAGAGAGAAGCCTTAACGTCAAAGTGAACTGCAAAAGAACTGAAAAGGCTCACACCGACCGACCTGATACGTTGGCCTGTTCATCGTTTGAGTGTGTTTGTCTGTGTGTGTGTGTGTGTGTGTGTGTGTCTGTGCATGCATACATTTGCATGTTCTCCAACGGGCGCCTCGGTACTCTCCGTTGTCTCTTAATGCCTCAATCCCAGTTGATTGACACTTGTGTCTCCAAGTGGCCATCTGCTCCCTGGCTGCTATAATGGAATCCGGTATATTGTTAGAGAGAAGTGTGTGTTGAGACCTCAGGTCCATTTGTGTGTTGACCAAATGAATGCTGCTTCAGAAAGCCCCAATAACAGCCTATCATACATTATATTACTGTGTGTTTGTATGCATACATGAAACAAAGCCAGTTGGCATACACGCAACACAATTTGCATTCCCCATTTCTCCATTTTGACATAATAAATGCCTCTTCTCGAGGTCTCATCCTCTTTATCCCTGCTTCTTGCAAATTCATTTTGAAAAACTCTACATAGATGCAGCAGATGAATTTATCCTAACTGAATCTGAGCAGCCAGCTTCGTGCACATTAAGCATATTCATTCATTCATGGGGTATTAGGGGAGTTCATTCACTGAGGAATAATGCATCAGGAGATAACGAGGCAAACTGTGCACGATACATCCCCTTTGGTTGGCATGAAAAGAAACAATAAAAAGGGCGATCTGCACTTACTTTCTATTTGTCGTTGTAGATGGAAACGTTTGGCACTTAAGTATTACTCATGTATCACCGCCACTGCTGTGGAGCGAGATGAAATCTAAGAGGTTTAAGCTGCTGCGGATTAGAAGCGTTGGTGTAAAAACTCATCAGTGTGACATTCCTCATGGATTTTCAATCTTCTGAAGGCCCACGACTAAAAAGGTTTCCCACTTTGTGACGAGGGGGGGGGGGATTAAAGTATTTCTCTGTTAATTATACAAAATGACATGCTCGTGCCAAGATTACCATCCACAATCAATACTTTAGCAGTGTCATAGGTCCAGTACCGCTCAGCACACTGAGGGACTGTTCAGAAAAGTGGAATTGCTTTTTGTAGCCACGAAACTCCAAGCAAATAGCATCTCTGTGTTCTTGCGTTGCATGTATTTACGGTAAGTAAATTTGGGAATACAATCTGGTCCAAAATGAGTCTCAATGCAAAACATTTCCCAACTAGAACGGGCACTCGGTAGAGCGCATATCTTCGCCGCAGCCACATTTTGGCATTAGTTGCATGCCAATTGGATAAAAAGGAAGGTGTTGACCTTTTCATGACCTTGACCTTTGACCCGATCGATCCCAAAATATAATCAAACGGTCCCGGGATAATAAACAATCATCCCACCTAATTGCATGTGATTCGTTTTAATACTTTTTGAGTTATGCGAATAACACACAAACACACACACACACACACACACACAAATAAATACACAGCGATCGAAATATAACCGTAACTAAATATAACCGTAACAAACGAAGAGTTCAGTTTCACCGATACATTAGTGTCTTTACCTGACCCGGCTGTGTCTGATGGCCCCGCCCCCCTCTCTCTACCTCTTCCTGTTTCATGGATTGTGGATGGATGGATCGTGGTCGATGCATAGCACTCATTCGTCATATTCATTGAATGTGTTGATACTGTGTGTAGCCTGGAGAGAGATCCTCCTCTGTTGCTCTCCTGAAAGAGCTCTCCTGAAAGAGTTCTTCTTTTTTTCTATATTGCTTTGCCAATTTACTGCAAGTTTTTCAACTTCTGCGTAACGCTTCATTCTGAAAAATTTCTCACTGACCAAGAACATGAAAAAAAAATAGATATTTCTGTGGTGTTGTACACTTGCTTATAAAGTTTGTGACAAGAAGGACATATTTGACATCTCTGCATCTAGTAGTCAGGGCCTGTAGCTCACTGTCTTTTTTATAATTCCATTTTTCTCTTTCCTGTTCTCTGTTTATGTCTCAATAACGACATTTACGTCGCCTAATGGATGATTCCAGATGCAAAAAAAAAGCCCTTTACGGAGTTCTTTGCGCTGTAATATCATTAAAATTGCACATTTTTTGCATATTTTGCACACTATCTATATATATAAATTTTATTTTATTTTACAGTACTATATTACATATATGTTGTGTATATATACATATATATTTTATTTTATTTTGTATTTTATATTTCACTTTGCACACTTTACTTTATGCACAGTCACTTTCTTTCTTTCTTATACTTATATTTTATTGTGTTTAGTTTTATCGGTGCTGCTACTGTTGCCAACCAATTTCCCCTTGGGGATTAATAAAGTATATTTCAATTCAATTCAATTCAAAATTGGACTTTGAGATGAGGCAGATTGTTTTTGACAATGATATTTGTGAACTTGCCTATTGTCGCATGTGTCACAGGCGTTGGGACGTAACAGCTGCCTTTCACCACTTGAGCAGATCCGCCCCTGCTCGCCTCTCTTCTTGCTCATTTCCCTCCGCTGCTGATTATACACTCTCTGCTGCTCTCTACACTCGTTTCTTTCCTTTTTAAATGAAGTTTGGAAAGAAAAAAATAAATAGCCGTAGCCTCGCTGTCGCTGATGCCTGATTTGCATGAGGGTCTTTTAGCGGCTCTCTCTACCAATTCTTGAACCGCTCTCAACTCTTCATCACAATCACATGGCCATACGTACCACACATGATTGCGGTTGCCAGCTTGTATCAAATTCAAGCAGCAGCATGCTGCTGGATTAATCCTCGATACATCTGCTCGTGTTCCCTCGATCCGATGCCCTTCAGTGGCTCCACTCGAATCCCCACTGCATCTTCAGATGGCTTGAAAAGACAATACATTCTATTTTTCACACAGTGATCATTTAATGATATTATAAACAGGCTGCCTGGTCCATTTAGCCTTTTTAGTTTCAATAAATGTGCTAGAAAACATCCCTTTAGTGTAAATTATTTTGCCCTTTTTTTGTCAAAGAAATGTAGCAAGTATTTGTCATTATGTGATAAATGTTTAACACACTGTGTGTAACGGGATTCATACCGTGACCCGTGGGTTTCCCCCCAAAGCGCCGAAAGGATTCGCCAACACCGAGAGTCTACTTTTTAATATTCTTTATTCACCTCAGACTGCGCTTCTGCTCTGCTCGCTCTCCCCAGTCCCTACTGCTACTTTATCGAGACAAATACATACCCACTGATTGGCCTCAGCTGCTGGCTGATTGGTCAGCAAAACTTAACATTTTCTGTTTTTGAACACATCAAGGTGCCCTGATCCAGCCCCTAGAGATGCTGCTATAGGCTTATATGCGTCTGGGGGACGTTTTAGGATACACTGAGCAACTATCTCCTCTTCTTCCTCTCCTTATGGAGGAATTTACATCTCTCCATCACATATTATTAACTCTGCTTCCTCCCCGGAGTCTTTGGCTTCACGTCTCATAGGGTCCATTGGACCTGGCTAGGTCTGATGCCTCTTACCAGAGCCCTGAAGCCTGTCAGTCCACTGAATCATCGAGTATCGACTCCTACGGTCGGAGATCGTATCAAATGACAAAGTGACTGATGATGTCCGAAGCCTCCAACGTCACTGGTGCTTCACGAAGCGTTTCATTCAGTTGACACGCTTGACAGCTTGAACGTTTTGGCGCCTCACTCTGTGACATATGAGGCCTCAGTGTCGATCAACAATGTGGCACATACCACTGCCACATCAATGCAATCTTACCTCACTAATAAATGACACATTCTATACATACATCTAACAACTTAAGGGCTACGATCATGTACTATATTGTAAATCTTTGTGTATAGTCGAGACTCTAGTGGGTAACTCACAGACATGTTAAACTTTTCCGTTCTGTGTGGAGAGGATCGAATCCCATCATGAACACTTTGTTTTATATTAACTAGCATTACGTTTTATTGCAATGTGGAAAAAACGTCAGAAGCAACCTCGATAATGGTTATCTATTATAGATATCATCAATTATGTGCAGCTTTAATTTACTTTTACTGCAGATTGAAGATTAAAACATTGAGACGATGTGCTTCGGTCCCACTATTAAATGGCTGCTTTAAATCCAGCACGACACCCAAGATCACTGTTCTTCTTCAAAGTGAAGCCCCGAAGCTTTGAATCCTTTTCGGTACCAATAGAAAGGAGCTTTATCCGTCCATCACTGATAACCACTGCTCTCTAAATGTCAAACCATTTTTTAAATGAGCCTTTTGCAGTCATAAACTACAGTATCCTACTTGAGATGTTGAATTAGATGTGGAAGTTCAGTACATGACACATGGTAAACAGCCCAGTTCATTTAAATGATCTGTATCCTCCACATGGTTATTTTCCCCTGTGGGATGGAGGCTACACTCGTCTTGAGCTCCCTACTGCAATCAAGACCCCTTTCAGACAGACATTACAAGGAAGGAAGCAGGAGCACTTTAATAAAAAGTATGCCAAAGAAACATGCACATCTCTAAAGTTAAACAAGTATAATCCTGACTCAAAACCTCGAGCAGAAGCGTTACTGTGGCCAGTGAAATGAGGCTTGTTCATCCATCAGTAATGTTCTTTGATCTGAGCATTTATTAGCATAGCATTTGTGGATAATTCCCTTGAGTAGAGCTGACTTACGGAAAAAGTTCATTAAGGGCTCAAAATGTCGGCCAGATTTTTTAAAATATTTTTATTTTATATTCTGGTTGTATTTGTGTTCTAATTGTTGAATAAAGAGAACCTTGTAAAAAAAAAAAAATGCCAGCCAGAGAACCCTCAAACACTCAGAACAGAACTGAACCCTCAAGGACTTGTTGAGCGTCTGTGAGTCCGTCAGGGGGGAGAAAATTAATTCAAACCTCAGGTGTGAGGTTAAAGGTCAGGGATGTTGTATGTGTACAGATTGTAAAGCCCTCTGAGACAAATTTGTAATTTGTGATAATGGGTTACACAAAATAATCTGAATTTAATTGAAGGTCTCAGGCGGAAGGAGAATTAAGGATTCAATCATTTAAGATTTAACACTATTGAACAGCAAAAGATGAGCAAAAATCCAGTTTATTCTCATGCATTTTACAGTTATTCATTTTGCATTCTTCATCAATAAACAGTTATCATAATAAAACAGTACCTTTCTCTTATGTTTTACAATACAATCTTCTTATTCTTCATAATATTCTTTGTCAATTATCAACCTTTTAATATATAGCAACCGATTTAGAAATGTCCCCAATGTGGGACGAATAAAGGTATATATCGTATCATATTGTACTGTAACCATAGACTTCCTTTATGTACAGGTGCAAATAAAAATAACCTATTACAACTCTACAGTGGAGATGAGGATTGGGCCGTAACTTTACCACCCGAGCTGTAACAAACGGCACATATGGAGCCCTGACTCAGCTCCTAGACGCCCAAAGAGCAAAAAACAGGTTAAAAACAAAAAACCGTATACTACTACAATTGTACAAGTCCCTGTGGTGTTCCCATTAGTGCATGCACATCATTACTGAGCTCCTTACTTCTATAATCCACAAGAAAGACGTCAAGAGGCTCCTCAGAGCCACAGCAGTGTGTGGCCAGCGGCCATTAGCTTTTATTTTTATATTCTATTGTGATACGCCCACGTCTTCTCCAGCTCGGGGGAAGGAGGCTGACAAACCCCTGTTAATGTCGGACACATTAGTGAGTCGATGAGGGCAGACAGGTGAACCACATGTAGCCACGTATGTGTGTGTGCTACCTGTCATTAGAAATATAAATGTCACATTTCTTTTGAAAACATTTACTGAAGGGTTACGGATGCTTAATGGATGCCTCATACGGTAATGGCGGATAGCAATGAAAGGCTTTTCTGAAACTTCACCCGCGTACTAAGCCGGGCTTTTGGAGTACGCTGCACAAGCTGTTTGAAGTGAGCCGTTATATTGATATTCATACCACAAAAAGAATCTTCTCCGTTCTCTGTTCACGGTATCAGAGTATTTCCATTAGCTCGGAGCTTCGGGGATGTGAACACTTAACCATAGTCTCCTGTCCACATGGCGGCGAGGGGAGATCCATATATTTCTGTTGCAGCCAGCAAGACACCCAGCTCACATTTCTGAGTCCGGCCCAAACCGAGGCAGCGGAGACGCCCCCCCCCCCCCCCCCCCCCCCTCTCGAGCTGTCGGCCTGTCAGAACTCACCTTTAGTCGACAACTGGAGTCGGTCCCTAAAAGGCTTGGCACTGAGTCACACCTAGAGGGAATTAAAGTAGTGCTGCTCTGTCAAGAATGTGTTTTCCTTTTCTATATTCGCTACCTGGTGGTCTTTTCCAGCTTTTTTTAGGTTTTATTTTTGTAGCCATCGCTGTCGGTCGTGATGGGTTGTTTTCTGCCCACTCTCTTGTCTGCTTCATGTTTGTTATTATTGACTTACGCTTTCTTCCGACTAATGCGTTGGAGTTTAAATTGCTTAAAGGCTAGAACTACAAGAATCAATCAATGTGCCAGATTGTTGATTGATTGCGTTATACAGGCCCCCCTTGAACTGTATACGCAAAACACTATTGTGCTGAATCCATAAAGGTTCCGCTGTATTTAACCCTCCTCTGAACAGAAGATTCCAGGTTGAAAGACGATGAGTCAATAGGTGATGGTGAAAATGCTTCTATTGAAGTAAACTTGATGTAGCTACAAAGCTAACACGCTCGCTAAATGGCAGTTAGCAAGGAAGTAGGAGAGTTTCTCCCTAATATTAATTTAGAAGACCAGTAAAAACCAAGCCCCCAGAAAGAGGCTTTGAACACAATGAATCAGACAAATTGGGGATTTAAAACCTCCAGTAGCTTCGTGTGATGCCAATAAAGACTTTTTAATGTAGACTTTTCCCCTATTTTATCATTGGGTCTTAAAAGTTGTAACATGGAATACTGGAATCTAGAGTTATTCTCCTTCCTCCAATTATGTGAATGAGTCGCATACTGAAAGATTGAAAGTAACGCTTGTGTGTTTACTCTATGGGCCCAATGGATGCAGGTCCAACTTTTCCTCGCCATTCAAACCATTTTGGCTTCAAGGACCACTGAGCAACTTTCACAGGAATTAGCGAGGCCCCGCCTCTAGTTCTCTTTTTACATCCACACTATAAACTGAACATGTAAGTCAAAGCTTGTGGAGTGAAGTGTGGATCTGCCACCACACAGACTAACTACTCTTCTTGCTCCTTCCTCTCTCCTCCTCCTCCTCCTCCTCCCTCCTCCTCCTCCTCCTACCTCTTCCCTCCTCATTCATCTCTTCTCCTCCTTCTCCTTTTAACTTAAACACACGTCACTTGAAACATACACTTAGACACTTTTGTCGGTATTTGCTGTCCGAGCACTTTATCTTTATCTTATCTTATACTTAAGTTCATACACACATTGCACTGTTACCGCGTTGATTGTTGTTTGTGATGTCTAATCTTGCAACTTCTGCCAAAAAGAAATCCTCGTTCGTGTAAACATTCCTGGCAATAAACGGTTTCTGATTCTGATCTGACTGGTCATAAGGATTGACCATCTGATGGGTTGAGGGTGGATTATCCTAAACAGCCGTTTACAAGCACTAGTGAGTAGTCGTTACATTGACCAAGCCTCTAGACTACAGACAGATACGTTCACAGACAGAAACTCATTTCACTGCACCACTTTCCCAAAATCATACCAGGCTTCAAGAATGGAAATTGCGATGCATAATTAATGCAATCTCTCACCTCTTCTTGCTTCGGTTTCCTAGATAGAAATGCAGCATTTCTTTTTTTTTTAACTGGTTGCAATTACATGTAGATAATTAATTTTAATGAGCCATAGTGGTGTGACATGTAATTATGTGGACACTTAATCACTGTGACTGGCATGTGTACAAATTGTTCTATTTCGCAATCACTGAGGCTGAAAACCTGCATTATCAGGAGAGACCTTTATTTCCACATGTGAATCCTGAGGCTGGATCTCTTATGAATCTGTGATTACAGGAGAACAATTGTCTCAAGTAAAGCGGAGCGTGCTCAAACGTCTAAAGTGAAGAGCTTTGGAAGTCGGATCACCCGGCCCCAGGCCGGTGATTGATTTTCTGTCCACTATCTCCAAAGTCTTCCCTCATGCCTCGCTCTCTCTACTGCTGCTTCTCATATCCGGCTCTCTTGTATTCCCTCTCTCTTCAGCTCCTTATCCTCCTCCGTCTGTGCTCCCCATCTCACTCAGCCATCCAGCGGGCCGGTCCTCATTAATCAGGAATGTAGGCAGCATGAAGAACGAGGGTATGGTAATACTTTCTGTCAGCAGCCCGCTGTACCGCTTGCTCACGCTCGCTTGCGTGCTCACTCGCCTTTCCACCTGCTGGCCTCCGAGCGCGGCCGTCTGCCTGTAGGTGGCCGTGCACATGCCGGGTTTAATGAGCCTTAAAGGACAGGGGGTTCTGACGTGGAGCTTCGCTGTCCATCCGCGGCCCTTCTCCGATCCCCCGGCTTGGATGCTCACTCGGTCTGATGGGTGCGGACGCTGTGATCTTGACCTTGGGCGTGTCATTTTGTGACAGGCGTTGTTACCTTATGTTGCACCCTAAAAAACAAACTGTTCAGAAACACGTTGTTTTTTCGTTTTGCGGCTTTTAATTAATTAGTTCCCGGTTAAAACGAGCATACGTTGTTTTGTTCTCGGCCTGCTTACTGCACCTGCCCGTTTACACGCCCCTCTCTTAAAGAGACAGTGCCCCTCCTCTTAAAGAGACAGCGCCCCTCCTCTTAAAGAGACAGCGCCCCTCTCTTAAAGAGACAGCGCCCCTCTCTTAAAGAGACAGCACCCGTCTCTTAAAGAGACAGTGCCCCTCTCTTAAAGAGACAGCGCCCCTCTCTTAAAGAGACAGCACCCCTCCTCTTAAAGAGACAGCGCTCTCTTCCAAAGGGACAAGCAGTTTCCTTGCTTCACAGTTAGTATGTGCACAGATGATCAGCCCTCTCAGATATAGGAACAACCCATGAATTACCTTAAACACACATTTGAAGTAAATTATAAGAAATGGACACAGTTGTATTAAATCGGTAAGATATATGACATAATATATTTCAGGGTGCTACATTTACAATCTATAGTGTCACGCGTAATCACTAAAATGCAGTTCACGAGGTACCTAACTGATAGAGGATGGAGTATCCTCCCTGTGTTACGGAGCTTTAGTGTATGCAGACAGTCTCAACCCTCCAAATAAAATCCATCTTGAACCCAAAATAACTCACCTCACACGTCAGGGACCAGTGGAGCCACTGAGGGGATGGATGTGGGATGGTAAGTGTAAGCCGCTCTGGGCATTAAGACTCAGGTGGAGCGCAAAGTTCTTTTTTCTCATTTTTTCCTGTGCCCATCCTGGCTGTCAAGCTGGATCACACCTTTACATGTCGGTCTCTGGACTAAAAGAGAGTGGCGTCGCCCCCCTGAGGTAACTGCCACAGAAAAGAAGAAATTCACAGATCATAGGAGAAAGATGGAAAACACACAGAAATTCTCAGATATTGATACCGAGTTGGCTGTTTTGGAGTTCCCAGCATGCACTCGAGAGCCGTGTGCAGACCTCTCAAGAGACGAGGCTTCCTGCTATCGCAACAGGAAGTATTGAATCTAAGAGGTTTCCGTGTTCAGCCACAGGTGGCTGTTATGTCAGCTGTTTTCAAAAAGGTTAAGACATTTCTCGAGCTCTCACGCTGGTACATTTCAAGCAACCAAGCCGTGCAGAAGCACCCTTGAGCATCCATATTCTACGCATACCTACTATTATTAGATCGGATATTTTGACATATCAGACGTCACATCAGGTGGATGGGAGGAGTTGGCATATGGGTCAGACAAACACCGACCTTTCACCTGCTGTTTATGCTCCGGGCGAAAGTCAAGAAATGAAGCCGTTCTCCAAGCGAGTCTCCCCGTCTGAGAGCTCCGTCGAGCAAATAATAAGCCGAATCAAATGTTTTTTTTTTGTTTTGTTATTATTTCATTCAGTGCTCTCTACCTGGTCTTTTTGTATATGATATGATATATACCTTTATTCGTCCCACAGCGGTGCACATCAGAGCATCAATGAAAATAAATATAAAACACAAAACTAAATACTACTACTACATATACAGAGGGGAAACAAAGTAAAGTGCTGAGTAGAGTGCAGTTTCCCAGGATCTCCAGCGACCTCCTGCAGTGTGTTGTGCAGCCTGACAGCAGCAGGAAGGAAGGACTGGTTCCTCTCCTCAGACACCGGGCTGAACCAGCCGGTGGCTGAAGGAGCTGAAGGAGCTGAAGGAGCTGAAGGAGCTGCGAGAGCGTCATGCATGGGGTGGGAGGTGTGGTTCATCAGGGACGAGAGCTTTGCCATCATCCTTCCGTCCCCCACCACCCTAGCACACACACACTAAAGGTGCTTTTCGTGTGTCACTTTACTTAATTAAGGTCACTCACACACAAATGGATAAGAGTGGGCTCCTTTAAGGAAGCAGCAGATTGGAGTTTCTGTTGTTGTTATCACCAAATTGCCCTGAAGTTGTTCACACAGGAAAGCAATAAGCAGACCACGACTTGTTGTTTATCTTCAGTTTGGCTGTGTGGTTTTACAAACTCTTTTAAAAGCTCTGATGACTAGTAACTTTCTTTTTAAAAAAACAGCCAATTAGGTGGTGTTGCCTCCCGTGTTGAAAAACCGCGAGCGCAGCACAGTTGAAAGAAGCTCCTGTGGGAAGCTGGATCCATAAATTGAAAGAATTGCATTTTGCCAGTCAGTAAAAACATGTGCGCGCTTCATTAATCAAGAAGAGAACTTTCCCCCAAACTGTCGACGTATTAACATTCAACCTCGTAAAGCTGAGGACGAACCGGCTCAATCGCCCTCGCCCTTTATTTCACCTTGGGGAATCGGGGAATCAGGGATTACAACGTGGCGAACGAGACGTGGACGGCGAAATCAAAGCGAGTGAAATGTGTCTCGTCGAATCATCATGGCCGTCGCTCTCGATGAAGAGAAGCGGGAACGGCACGCGAGAGAGAGAGAGAGAGATAGAGAGACCGTTGGAGCGTGAACGTTGTGTAAGGCTCTGTATCCTCTGTCTACTCTGTGTCTACTCTATACTCGGTGTCTTCGCTGTGACTCCTGATTGTTTCATTCCCTTCACCTGCCCTCAGCCTCTCCTGTCTCCTTGATTGTGTCATTCCTTTAACCTGCCCTAAGCCTCTCCTGTCTACTTGATTGTTTCATTCCCTTCACCTGCCATCAGCCTCTCCTGTCTCCTTGATTGTGTCATTCCTTTCACCTGCCCTAAGCCTCTCCTGTCTACTTGATTGTTTCATTCCCTTCACCTGCCATCAGCCTCTCCTGTCTCCTTGATTGTGTCATCCCCTTCACTTGCCCTCAGCCTCCCCTGTCTACTTGATTGTTTCATTCCCTTCACCTGCCATCAGCCTCTCCTGTCTCCTTGATTGTTTCATCCCCTTCACCTGCCCTCAGCCTCTCCTGTCTCCTTGATTGTGTCATCCCCTTCACCTGCCCTCAGCCTCCCCTGTCTCCTTGATTGTTTCATCCCCTTCACCTGCCCTCAGCCCCCCCTGTCTCATTGATTGTTTCATCCCCTTCACCTGCCCTCAGCCACTCTTGTCTCGTTAATGTCTCATCTCCTACACCTGTTTCCATCTCGTACACCTGTTTCTCCCCCCTATATTGTGTGCCACTCGTTCTCCTGCCCTGACCGCCGATCCTCTGCTTGCCCCTTTTGGACCTTTTTTTGTCATCCTTTTGGCCTCAGTAGAGAGTGTTTTTTGTGAATCCCCACTGAGTCCTCTCAATTCCTCTGCGCATGAGCTCCTGCACCTCTCTACCACGCCAGGCGTGACAAGTTATAGTCACTCTGCTTCCTCGTCGGAGTCTGATGCCTCCTGTCATGGCCGTGCTGATGCCCCCCCCCCCTCCTCCTCCTCTCTACTTCCTTCTGTTAAATGAATTGTGGAGGTCTGGATTGTGGTCCATGCCTACTTCTCAGTATTCATATATTCATACATCCTGTCATATTCATTGCTTGTGTTTAATGCATTTCATTCTGGTCACATGACATCTATTCTTCTGTCCATCCTGGAGAGCAATCCTCCTCTGTTGCTTTCCTGAATGTTTCTTCACTTTGTTTTCTTCGAATATGTTTTTTTTTATGTTTCTTGGGAGTTTTTCCTGATCCGATGTAAGGACAAAGGTCAGGGATGTCGTATGTGTACAGATTGTAAAGCCCTCTGAGGAAAATGTGGAATTTGTGATATGGGGCTGTATAAAAAATACCTGAATTGAATAGTGATGGTGGCCACAACAGAAAACCCAAACTCCCAGGCATCTTGTATAATCGGATGAAAGCCTCAAAGCTAACTTCTTTAGTTCACTGCTCTTGCGTAACGTACTTTGTGCTTGCGACTGTGTTTTTAAAAATATTGTCTTGTTGGGTCTCGGCTAAGTTGGGTTCCTGATGTGGTTTTTTTAAGAATAATATACTCAGTGGTAGTCAACTATACTGTTGTTCCCTGGCGTTGCCTTGGTGATGAGCATCATTAAATAATTACCTTTTTTTAATAAAAAAATGAAACAAAGAGAACACAAAGGATGCGTAGAGCAACTCATAGAAACTCCCGTCCTCCTTCTGTTTGACCTTTCTTCATTCTCCTCCTGTAGGTAATTGTTACTTCGATGTGAAACATAAAATGGAAGGGCCATGTTCGTAAGCCGATGGAAAACCTGATTCTGTATTCAGCCCAACCTGAATAAGTATCTGCCATTCAAAGAATTTAATTATTTTAATGTCAGGAAGAAAGCTTGCATGACATTATTACGCCAATTATTAGTGACGCATCTTTCATGAGACCCAGTAAAATGGATGCAATTGTGTAAGATGTTGTGTCTGCTGATTACAAAATGATTATGACGGACCTTATTACTGATGAGGCTGCTCGATGGAAAGGTTTATGAGACATCCTGCACAACATGAACAATGCCGTTACTGTCTGTCGTACACGACCATGAATACAACAACAGAGCACAGGCTCTATGACAAGTGGACAAAGAGGTTTTTTTATGTTTACTGATAATTTATTTACTTTAGCTTGCTAAATTCTGCCGTATCGACCTCCAACAGCTGCTGAAGGCTCTCGCCTGCATTTGTGTCATTAGCAAAAATAACATAATTCAATATTTTAGAACCATTGCATATGTTATTGATGTACAGTATAAATAATGTTGGTCCTTGAATTGACCCTTGCGGAACACCACATATGATATCTAAAAGAGGAGACCTAGTGACACCCGTCTGTACAAACTGTTTTCTTTTTAACCAATCTAGCCCTACCCCCTCTAATCCCAAATCTTTCCAGTTTGTGTATTAAAATATCATGATCAATTGTATCAAACGCTTTCTTCAGATTGATAAAAACACCAACTGCATATTTGATGTCAATTTTAGTTGTTAATTCTTCCACTAAATCCAATCAAGCCAATGTAGATGACCTGTTTGTTCTACTGCCTGTCCATAAGCAACTCATATTTTTCAACGAAGCTATCCAATCGTGCAACAAAGAGCTTCTCAAGAATTTTAGAAAACTGGGAGAGCAGTGCAACTGACCTGTAACTAGTATATAGTTCTTCTTCTCCAGCTTTGTGTAATGGATCAGTTTAGCCGTTTTCATTTGACTGGAAAAGCATCCCAATTTGAACAATAGATTACAGATGTAAGTTAGAGGGTCTACAATAGTATCAATTACTTGTTTTATTAAAGTCATGTCAATACCATTCCAATCCAGAGATGTTTTTTTCTTAAACTTGTGAACAACGTCAATAATTTCATTTTTATTTCTACCTCTCAAATAGTTAGTATCTGGATTTCTTTCTCCAAAGAATCTTTCAACACCTCCTCCTTGTGGAGGGTTTATTTCTTTTACCCGTTTGGGCCCCACATTCACAAAGAAGATGTTGAAGCCCTCCACCACCTCCTTCTTGTCAGTGATTGTCTTATTATTCTCTATAAAATATTCAGAAAAGCTAGAGCTAGATTTTTATTTCTAATTAAAAGGTTTAGTATATCCCATGTGCCCCATATGTTATCTTTATTCTTTTCTAACATTTTATTGTAGTAATCCTTCTTACATTTCCTAATAATATCAGTTAATTCATTTTCATATCTTTAATATTTTATTTCTTTTTCTCTAGTTCTATTTTTTATATTTTTTTAGACATGTTCTTTTTTTTACAGGCATTCAACAAGCCTTTTGTGATCCATGGTTTACCAAAGCTATTTATTTTCTTCTTGCTTGGTGGCATTGGACAGCTTCTATCATATATTGATAAGAAAATATCCCAAACAGAGTCATATGCAGAGACACAATCCTCCAGTCTTGACACAGAAATTCCCTTCTCAGTGCATCACGGTTATCTTCCGCTTTTAATTTTCATCCTTCTTCATTCCAATGGTAGCCACGCCCTAAAGCTCACCCTGTTTTACTCTAAATGGGAACATGACTTACTAAAGGAACATCATGAATTCTTGAAACAAGCGAATGAGACCATAAACTCATGAGATAATGAATAAAGTGAACAGTAGGGCCATTTTCTCGTAGACTTCTATCCAATCAGACCTTCTTTTTTTTGCAGAGTCTCAAAGAATGCATTGGCTTCCCTTGAAAAACATCTCTAAGTATTACTTGTGAGTTGGAGCAGGCAAGCTCATAATGATAATGTTGCTGGGCCAGAAATTATGCAGAATGTATTAACAGTATAACACACATAAACATTGTGATTTATGACCATAGCCAGTTAGACAGGCCAGTTCTCCACTCAGCTGAAATTGCTATCCATGGTAATCACAGAAGCTCAAGGCCAACTGAGGTTGGTTTTCTATAACAAGGTTCACAAATCAACCGCCATTTAATTGTACTTCCATACCCCTGCAATCTAAGAGGACATAAAACATATTGTCCGTGGAAGCAGAGAATCCCTCTACATCCGACTTTGTTCCAACTCTTACGGTAATCGTTATAAGTCAACGTAAAAAGACGTATCAAACTATCAATACAGTCACAGTTCATGTTAGAAAAGTACTTTGTGGGCTGGAATTCCACCAGTTACAGTGGAAGTCATTCTCTCATGTTAGAGTGTAATAAGTTTGGTCTTACTGGAGGATTCAAGTGGGTTTTCGTTACAATAACCTTTATATATCTGCAGCTTTGTCTCCCTGCAAGGGGAACACACAATTGGATCAGGCTTTTGAAACATGCAGTACTTCAGATACAATCACAAACGTAAAACGGGTCAAACAGCCAATTAATTATGTTCAAGTGAGCCAGACAAACAAATTAGCCAATGCTCTTTTCTTTTACTGCGGTTGAGATGACACCCTCCTTGCAATTAGCTGTCAATTAAGCCCACGGTAGGGGAAGTATTTCTGTCAGGTTTGGTCTGTGTCGGAGGAGGATTCAGCTTTACGAGGCCTGAACCCGGCTCAACTCTCTGATCTCTTTGATAAAGAAAGAACTCGGACGAGATTCTTGACACATCACGTCTTGTTTTGGTCCGGAAAAGTCATTTTGTCTGGTTCCTGTTTGTGTTGTGGTCTTGTACACGTGTACGAGTCTCAATGATCTTAAAGCCTTGTGAGAGTACTGTAACACAACCAATCATTCCCTTACGTCATGATTATTTTTGGTCAATATTGAGATGATTATTTATTATTAAATCATAATATTATTATATTGCGGCTGGTGGACATTTCTTTTGGTATAGCTATCCAATCAATTTCAGCAAAAATGATTCACGCAATTCTACTTTTGTAGAAACACAAATATTGACGATTTGTTTAATTCGTAAATATTATGATAATATTTGTATTTTATCTATTTTTTAGCTCAAGCCGCCACTGTACGGAGGTTATTCTGTACGCATGACATCCAACTCGAGGTGAAGGATCTTCTTGAAGTTTTTTATATTCCCTGTGACTTTTGATCTGAGGCCCCTTTAACTTTTTCTAAATAAGGTTGCTCAAGACAACATATTTATGGCAAAATTAATAAGATAATAGGCTACACAAAATACTCCATATTTTGTCATTAGCTAAATGTATTCAGATGGATTTGTTAAGATTTAGTTTTTTAACTAAACGTTCTTACATAAATCTCACAAGGGAGGAATGTACAAAAATAAATTGACATAAACAACAAAATAAAAAATAGCCAATTCCTTTTTAATTAATAGATATATTCGTTAGCTCATTACAACAAGAAATATTGATTAACCTTTTGTATCATTACAAAGTCCATGGAGAAATACTGGATGTTCATTCACCATGCGATCCATCACTCGTTATTAGCCATGTTGAGAAAATACCTTCACGAATATAGGCCTGGCGAATTTAATTAAGAAAGTTCAACAAACGATCATTTGTATTCCCGGAATGAGCAGCGCCGAGAACTGGCGAAGCCGTTGCTCGGCAACATTTTTTTCTCATCTGATGAAAGGTGGCGGTCGGGGTCAAGGTCAGCGAGGCTCGCAGCCGCTCGCCCCCGTCAGCAATATGACGGGAATGTGAGCTGGATATGAAATGTGCTGCGCTGTGCACACACACCTGACACGGCTCCCATCGGGCCGATAGGTAACGCACACAGACTTTTATTTGTGTGTTACTTATCGACCTTTCGTTCGCTCGCAAAACACTTATTCAGCAAATAAGCAAATATTTGGATTATCTGATAATGTCTCAATTGTGTTTTTTTTTTAATCATCCCGGCGTAATTCTGCTACCATCTCATTCCCGACACGGTCGCTGAATGACGTGAACGCCGTTCGCTCGTAAATAAGTTTGCATCCTGCTATCTAGTTTACTGCTTCCTTCGTCTCATACCGACAAGAGGATGGAAATGTTCACACGCGGCTCGTAGAAACATTCACGTGGCAAAAGCCCATAAATCATGATGTTCATAAGGAACTGATATGTGCATCCTCGCAGATAGGAGCTAAATGACCCGCGGCTCGATACACATCCATGTGACGCTTTTCACATGTGAGGAGCAGAATCTAGAGCAGCAGCTGAGGAAACACACACAGAGGGAAAACAGCCGACTCACAGGCGTCTGTTGCTGCTGCGCGTGTTATAGATGTCTTCATTAATGTATTAACGCTTTTTAATTTGGCTCTAAAATACCTCGGCCGTGGGTAATTACCCTCTTCGTGTCGATCGCCCACTTATTTTACTGTTGCACTTATTTGAAGTTGGTCTGGATGAAAATGATACATGTCTAATTTGTAAATTGCAAGGTCTTGATATTACTTTCACTTGGATGAATTAGTAATGTGCACATCTTTAGTTTACAACTGAGAGAGGCATAACACAATAACATGTAAATAAAGTGAAATGTGCCTTTCTTGCACTAAAGACCTTATTTAGAGTGCTTTTCTTTGTTAGTGGACCAATGTGTCAATGTTACCATTAATTACTTGTTCATGTATTTTTTATTTAGTTTCCATTCCATGTCATGTTCCCTGCACTGTTTTCTTAATATTTTTGCACTTTATTTTTGACTGTCACCGTTTGCCATATAATTTTTTTTATCCACTAACCACAAAACAAATACAGTTTTTGTTTCCCTGAACAGGAAAATGGATAAGTGAGAGACGCAAAAGTGCATTAGCGCAATGCTATTGGAGAAACAAGTCCAGAAATCGAATGAGTTACAAAGCTGGAGGTGAAATAACGTTCTGCACGATGTGATCACGTTTCTATTCATAATGAATAGAGCTGAAGAAAGTAAAATAAAATAAATTTAAAGGTGAGCAACTTGTGGCATTACCCCTTAAAGTAGCACTGGTCCATGCCTACTACCAACTAGTCAAACACTATTCATCCTCATTGAATGTTTATGTAACGTTGTTCATCTGGTCACATGACACCTATGTTTTCTATCCATCCTGGAGAGGGATCCTCCTCCTCTGTTATTCTCTCCATTTCTTGTGAGGTCAAAGGTCAGGGATGTCTATGCGTACAGATTGCAAAGCCCTCTGAGGCAAATTCCTAATATGTGATATTGGGCTATTTAAAATAAACTGAATTGAAAGTACTACACTGTGTATTCAACACGTTGCCCAGCTTGTACTGTGCGCTGTGGCTGGAGACCTCAATATTACCTGTCGTGCTAATGTCACAGACTCTGGCGGTAATCCTCTCAACAAAGCCGGCCTCTGGCCGACGAGCTCGTCCGACACAGATTGGTTTCAGCTTCCTCCCCTCCAGCGTTATCGACCTCTGACATGTTTCAGAAAGGCTCCAGTGACAGATCTCCTGAGCAACGAGCTGCGATTACGCCGCTTCTTTCACGCCGCGGCCTTCTGCCTGTTCCCAATTCGATTGGCCGAGGCGATGGAAACGTTAGCCCGCATGGTTTTATTTATAAATCCTTCAGTCGTCTACTTCAACGTAGAGAATTAATGGCTCGATTGAAGTTTCATTCATTGTGATTAAATTCAGTTTATTTTGTATAGCCCAATCTCAAAAACTACTTATTTACCTCAGAGTGCTTTACAATCTGTACATATAGACATCCCTGACCATCCCTGACAACCTTTCACAGGTAAAAAAAAAAGGGAAGAAACCTTCAGGAGAGAACAGAGGAGGATCCCTCTCCAGGATGGACAGAATAATAGATGCTGTAAGAGCCAAATGAATGATTTCATTTTTTATAATAATTTAGTTTAAAAAGATTTAAAAAGGTAACTGAAGATAAATATATTTTTTTAATTATGATTTGAAAGAATGTTTAGGTTAAAATGTATAATTTAATGTATTTAAAAGCTGAATAACTTGTAATATATATATATATATATATATATATATATATATAAATATGTATATATTTTTTTAATATATATATATTTATATATATTTTTTATATATATATATATATATATATATATTTAATATTTATATATATTTAAAAAATATATATATATATATATATTTATATATGTATATACTGTATATATATATATTCTTTAAATTATATATATATATATATATATATATATATATATACATATATATATATATATGTATATATATACATATATATAAGCTTCCAATCAGATGACGTCACGTCAGTCCAGATTTTGAGCTCTTTGATGAAGTGGTTTCACAGCGAGGGCTCAACAACAAAGAACTATTTCACTCTTCAGGCAACGACATAAACCCTGTGGAGATAAACTGTCCAGTTCAAATCATGTAAGTGGATCTTGCAATAGGCTAAAAGTAGAAGAAGTGAGACAATAAACACAAGAACAATTAATTGCAGAAATCAGACTCAAGTGCAGGGTCTCAGACAAATGGTCAACCCCAGGAGGTCCCGCCCTCTCAGCAGGTAGTAACCGACCCCGGTGGCCTCGACCGTCTTGACCTCGCTGTGATTGTCTACTGTGTACGTTTTATAGATTCAGCCTCGTATAAATCAGCATTTTCTATTTCTTTTTGTTGGCATTGTAGTCTTTCGTGAGCCCATAAATAAAATATTTGTGGAATAGAGCCATTCAGTTCTGAGGAGCTTCTGTTTCTTGTCTGGAAATGAGAAATGTGTTGAAGCATCCGTTATTTAAGGACAGTGAGTCACTGGGAATCGGACCGGCAGTGAGCTGTAAGCCTGCGTCTCTAAACTGGATATTTGGAAATATGAGAACCGATGACAGCTTTCTAAAATAAAATTTTAAACACACACATTACATTTTCACAAACAAGAATGCGTGGCTCCAGTTTCACTTCGGCTCTCTGTTTGGTTCTTTAAGAAAAATGTGGGTTTGTAATTCAGAAATAATTTAACTTATTAAATACTAATGTTATATGAGAAGAGATTATATCATTATTTCTGAGAACAGAAACATAATTATCTCGACCTTCAATCATTTTCACTCCTGCCATTAAGATGTTAATAAGCTTCTTACCGGTCTAGTTTTGGAACTTGATCGTAATGCAGCGTAAAGAGGAGCGACCTTTGACCCCGTGCTACCAATAAGTTGTCAATGCGCCTGACGCAGGAAGCAGAGATGATGAACAGGTGACCTGTTGTTTCCTTGGTTTTCACTCCGGCTCAGTAGCTCCTCCCAGAGTAATGATTGTGTGCTGATTGATGCGAAACCCGTGAAGTCAAGCGAGCTCTCCTCCTCACAGGGCCTCCTCGTAGGAGTCGTTGGGCCTGTTTTAGGGGGCTTCACCGAGCCAAATACAAGAAACAACTATCGACATCTCTCTATTCGTAGCATTATTATACATTATTAGAATATTATATTTCCCATTAAATGGTATATTTGACACTGAAGTTCATCTATGTATCAGTGATGGTGTCCAAAGGAGCTTAAAATATCATTATGACCCTGAAATGAGACCTGAAGCAAAACTACAGAGAAAAATCACTTTCTGATTGAAAAAATCTATAAACTGTTGGAAACAATGGATATCCAACTGTAAATCTGTCCTTCTGTACACATGACATCTATTACACCTGTCCATCCTGGAGAGGGATCCTCCTCTGTTCTCTCCTGAAGGTTTCTTCCCTTTTTTTCCCCTGAAGGGTTATTTGGGAGTTTTTCCTGGTCCGATGTGAGGTCTTGGGGCAGGGATGTCTATGTGTCCAGATTATAAAGCACTCCGAGACAAATTTGTAATTTGTGAAATTGGGCTATACAAATAAAATGAATTGAATTGAATGAACACCCAACGGGATCAGAGGATTCGTATCCACAGAGGTTGAGGCACATCATGGTCCGACCTAAAGTATATTTACAAAGCAACAAACAACAGCCTGTTGTGTGAAGACATGGTGGAGTAACAGCAGATTGAGTGTCTCTCCCTCTCTCAAAGGGCCGTTCGATGACCCGTTCATCTGGCCTCACATCTCCTCAATCCAACACTAATTTGCTCGGAAAACGGCTGCATAAATCAGCGAGCGAGTAAATGAACTGCAGGGATGGAAAGAGAAGAAAAAGAGCCGCGCTTCACCGCGTTGGGGGAAAAGTGTTTATCACCACAGCGATATTCTCTTCTCATGCTAATGTGATGGCGTTCTGCTGAGGGCGTCACTTTTCCACTTGCTCCTCGTCTTTTGGAAAATGTCTGTCGCTCTGAAGGTAGCGGCGCTGAAAGGCCGAGGCAGGCCAACGACTACGTGTCACGGAGTTTACGGAGCTTGTCGTCAGCCCATCCTCATGTCTCATGTTCAACCTCTAGGTCTCTGGCCGGTACATTGTTCTCCTCTTTCCACCACCTTCCACAGGACATCTGGATGGATTTGTTAAAGGGGATGTACATGGTTTCGGTAAAGCCGGGACCTCAGTATGGCCATATGTCATCACGGCCCGGATCAGAGACGCAATAAACCAAATCCATTTGGCACAACAGCCATAAATGACTGAACCTTGACCGGGGCCGGGTACCTTTATTTGCTTACGAGTACGCCGTCTCCGCCCGACAGGTGTTCATATCAAGAGCCGGACCACAAGAACAGAGATAAGGAGTAAGTTTAATAATACCGCGTGTGAATCAGATGGACATGATCCAGATCATGTGCAGACCTTGATACCCCCCCCCCCCCCCTGAGTAAAGGCCTGGCTCTTTATGCATGATGACGTCTTAATGTCTGCATTAAAAAGAAAAATGTAACGCTTCCCAATATAGAGCGTACATGTTTGTATGAACACCAGACATCGGCATACCCATTGCTTTACAAACACTAGCAGTATAAATCGGTTCCCAGTCCTCTACCATCTTATTCCTTACATCAGCATCTTGTTCCCTACGAACTGTAGTTAGTACAAAACGATTACACAATGAAAGGGGGGGGGGGTTATGCTGTGAAATGTACGGCTGGAGAGCCAGAAGCTGATTTATTCTAAAGCATTACCAGAACCTCCCTTCTTCTTCGCCTGGCTAGAGAACTCCCATCGGCATTTCAGCTCAATTCAGTTTATTTTGTATAGCCTATTTTCACAAATTACAAAATTGCCTCAGAGGGCTTTACAATCTGTACACATACGACATCCCTGACCTTTGACCGCACATCGAATCAGGAAAAAGTCCCAAGAAATAGAAAAAACCCTTTCACAGGGAATAAAGTAAAGAAACCTTCAGGAGAGAACAGAGGAGGATCCCTCTCCAGAATGAACAGAAGAATAGACGTCATGTGACCAGAAGGAATCATTACAGAGTAACAACACTTACAATGAGTATGACAGAGTGTATGAATAGTTGTTAGTCAGCATGAACCCCGATCCAGATCTCCATGATCCATCAGATGGAGGTAGAGAGGAGGAGTGGGCGGGGCATCAGCAGGGCCATGGCATCAGAACCAGCCAGGTCCAATGGACCCGATGTGACGTGAAGTCACGAGGACTCCGGAGAGGAAGAAGAGATAATAATATGTGATGGAGAGATACAAATTCATCCATAAGGAGAGAGAGAAGAGGAGAGAGGTGCTCAGTGTATCCTAAAGCGTCCCCCAGCAGCTATAAGTATAGCAGCATCTCTAGGGGCTGGACCAGGTGAACCTGAATCAGCCCTAACTACAAGACTATAAAGAGGAAAGTCTTCAGGCTACCCTACGGGAGGTGACCGCCTGCCTCCAGGACTGAAGATCTTTGTACACGTGAAAGAGAACCGCCAAAGCAGCCGATTTAAAAGTCATTTGTAAACGTTTTAAAGATGACACTTTGGCAAACGGTGGGTTGTGCGTCGCCTGTCAACAACACCAGCGGGGGGAATTCTGCATATTTATTGGTCCTATAAAAAGATTCTATCCTGAATATATAAAGTGTTTGTGTGCACGTGTACGTGTGTGTATGTGCGTGTATTTGTGTGTTTGAGTGGCATTCAAATGTGCCCACAGCTGATGAAATGCAACAGCGGTTGTCGATTACTGCCTCTGTGTTTTCTCTCCAGCACCTTAAGCTCTACACATGGACATTTACCGTAATATATACTCCGGTGCCAGATATTACATTAAATTAGGGGGGAGTGTCGTATTGTTATTGTTGATAACCGTGCGGTTGGCCTCCGATAGCTTCGGTGAGATGGATCGGTGCCAGAGTTAGAGTGACTCCCAGAACGAAGCCATCGGCCTCCCTGAGTGATGTCCTATAGCGCCTACATAAGCGCTACGTGTCTGATTCATGGGGCTCCTGGAAGAGGCAGCTTCTTCAGGGAGGCTGGCAATAGATCAGTAGAGGAGGAGAGAGCAGGGAGTTGAGGAGGAGAGAGAGCGAGAGAGAGATCATGGTTGGAAGCAATAATGCACCACACACGAGGCGCTGCGGTTATCCTCCAAGTTTATTAAGAGCAAAGAACAATACCAAATACTAAACAGTCCATCAAACAGCAAGAGCAGAGAGAAAATAAGCCCCCGGAGACAGAAGTGTGACGGCAAACAAAGCAACGCCTCCGATATGTAAACACATTAAATGTCACATTTTGTTGTCATCTTTGTGTTCACCTCACATAAAGCTGGCGTTCTCGCCGCGGGGCACAAAACAGAAAACAGAAAACAGAAAACATCTCCGTCACAGCTGCTTGTTGATTTCCTCCCAAAATACAAATGCGTTTCTACCGAGAACAAAGAGAAAATGCACCAAAGGAGTCACTTTACAACACAAAATACAGACGTCAAACCTTTTTTTACTTTTCTAATTTCTCACGTATTGAAGTTTGAGGCCCGTTAGCTTCCATCGACTGGTTTGAAATGACGGAACAAAACAAGCTTCTTTTTTTTTTTTTTTTTTTATTCTTTCTTGCTTTTTTTTTTTAAAGCACTTGCTGGCACACATTTAAAAAACACAATATTTAATTAATTTCACATTGCACTGCACAATCCAATTCAAGCAACTTTACAGTGTAGACAGAAAAGCCCTCCGCTCCGGCGTTACTCCACCCGGTCTCCATCCCCTCTGAGCGCTCTTCAATTTAAACATACAAGCTCAAACTAACGGCAGAGATTTATTCTTCTTTTTAATAGCCGGGTGATATATATATATATATATATATATATATACTGTGGATTGCACCGACTCGACTGTGGCACTTTGTTTGCACTTACATGGTCCGTCGTTGCTCGCAAAGCGCTGAGCTCGGCATTCTCTGGCAATATCAGTGAATCACCGCCACGACAGTCATGTGACGGCCTCTCTGTCCGCACGCCGAGTTACACCCTCGTAATCGTACACCGGGCTCTGAGCTTCGAGCCCCCGGTGGTCGTCTTCACGGTGGCCAAAGCCACATAAGGCGTCGGTCCCTGTTCACGCTAACGGCCCTGCGTAAATCATTAGTGTTTCGATGACACAGCAGATTTTTTATTATCCGTCCTTCTCTCGACTCGGACCTCCTGAAAAGGTTGCGTAATTCGATGTCTGCAGCGTGATTTAACGTGTCACGGTTTTGTGCATTTGGATTCGTCCGAATGTCACGGTTTCTGGTGGGAGAGGTTCGTGAACAAAGAAAGGCGAACGTCACCGGGTTAGCACTGAGGTGGTGTGGCGTTCGAGGGCGGGGGAAGAAAGAAGAAAGGAAATGTGCACTTTTATCGATCCCCGTGGGCAACCTCTTCTCTACATTGACCCATTCTTGGTTATTAAGGAGCAGTGGGCTGCAGTGAAGACCGGGGAGCAACTGGCGGTGCAGTGCCTTGCTCAAGGACACTTCAACATGCACTATGGGGAGAGCGGGGATCGAACCAGCTACAATGTCCTTGATTAGAAAATGTGAGACTTTGATATATTGTAGATAAGGAAAATTGCTTTGACGGCATGATTCGGCATACCACCCAATCCCAAGACGGCAACAAAGCTATTTGTAACCGGTCATATGTTGCTTCAAAAATGGCATCATATACACTTTACATATTATTCATTTAAATTACAATACTTTACAAAATTTCTCAACGGCAAATGTAGTCAGACTGAAGTACGTTTCCCGTTACTTTCCATTGGCGACTTTAAAAACCTCTAAAGCGTCCGCACGTTACATCTAGTGTCCGTGATACGTGGAGGAAAAATAGATCCAGACACGTTGTGGTGGTTCAGCAAGCGGCCTTTGGGCCTTTGTTGGTATTTACTAACCACTAAAAGCTAGCTCGACGTTTCCGCCACTACGCATGAATTCTCGTTAGCTAGGCAGCTAATACGACACAATACACGTATGAGAAAACCTTCAGCGGAGAGAATCAGAACTAGCAGCACCACACAAGACGCCATGCACAAACTATTGTTGTTCTGGAGAAAAAAAGGAAACGTGCAAAACTGATGCTTCTCCCTCTGATGCTCTGATATATATATTTATATTTATATATATATATATATATATATAAATATATAAACATATATATAAATATACATTAATATATTTTTATATATATATATATATTTATATATACATATATGTATATATATATATATATATATATATAAATATATATATAAATATTAAACATATTAAACATTTCTCAAAGCAGGATTCATGAGAGATTGACAGGTATACAAATTCAATGTATTTTTTGGACAGTTTAGTCATTTAAATAGAGATTTCCCGTCTTCAGATGACATAATTCTCGGTCAATTAGTTTCGATTCAACGTTCCTGCGAGCTCAACGAAAACATCCCTGTTCTTGATAAATATCGATATCACTCGGCCCCAAGATGTCCACTTGTGAAGCTTCTCTCTGTTAAGTCTGGATCTGATTAGAGGGGGTAGGGAGAGGAAAGTGGATGGAGGCAGTTTGCTTCAATTTCGTTTCACTTTATCAATTTAGGAAGTAACTGCATTTTTGCGAGATTCATGAAAGTTCTCTGCTTTTTTACCTCTCCTCTTTTCAAAGAAAATGCTAACTGTCAGCTCATTAAACGGCATACTATTTGGCTTTTTAGCAACTTTAATTGAAAGGGGGATGGTCTGGATATTTAAAACGTCTCTCAGTTGTCCCACTGGGGGCTGAATCCATTCTGCAGCTCCTCTGCGATCCACTTCAGGTGGAGAGTTTGTTTTCAGGCTTTGACGTCGCTACCTGATGGAGAAGGCTCAGCGAACGGCATCTCCTTGGCACTCGGCAGGAGGCCGACGGGTAGGTAGCGATCCGTGGGCGTGTTCAGCTCCTCGTCCATGTCCGTGGTGAAGTGGTCGGGACTTTCCCCGTTGGACGTCTCCTTGATGACGCTGTAGGTCAGAGCCACGCTGTAAGACGCCGGCTTCTCCGTGTGCTGAGGGCCGTAGTGACACAACTTCTTAAAGGCGGCGCGGAACTTCTGGGACATGGCGTTGTAGATGACCGGGTTGATGGCGCTGTTGAGGTAGATGCACAGACGGCAGAAGAGCAGGAACCAGGTGTCCAGGTAGGCCTTGTCCAGGAAGGAGTTGACCACCACTAAGGTGCGGTAGGGCATCCAAAGCAAGGCGAAGAGGACCACCACCACGGCCAGCATCTTCGTCACCTAGTAAAAGTCAATCATAAAATAAAAGCTCATATAATTGAGTGTTTTTCATGCACATGGATTCCCAACACGATGAAGCCTTTTATCACACACAAATAGTGTTAACAATGACTTTGAGTGTCCGGGTAAGCCATGACGGTACAACCAGCTAAATGGAATTCAGCCATCATTCATGTTTACGTGAACACAGAAAATAAAGGTTCTTTAAAAGGCTTTGTGGTTTTACGAAGAACCATCACCTAATGAAGAACCATTTATTTGTTTGAGACACCTTTATAAGTTCTTTGAAGAACCATTTAAGGAAATGCTTCGAATGGTTATTTGTGTAACCAGACATGGTGCCTTAAAGAACCTTGTTTTGAAGGTTCTTTGAGACACTTCTATAAGTTCTTTGAAACACTTAAGTAAATGGTTCTTTAAACAACCTTGGTTTGAAAAGTTCTTTCTAGAAAACTAGACATGTTGCCTTATAGAATCTTGTTTTGAAGATTCTTTGAGACATCTTTATAGGTTCTTTGAAGGACTATTCAAGGAAATGGTTCTTTATAGAACCCTGGTTTTGAAAGGTTCTTTGTGGAAAAAGACATGGTGCTTTAAAAATCCATTTTTGTAAGATTCTTTGAGACACCTTTATAGGTTATTTGAAGGACTATTCAAGGAAATGGTTCTTTAAAGATCCCTGGTTTGAAAGGTTCTTTGTAGAACCAAAAATGGTTCTTCTGTGGCATCGCTCTAAAGAACTATCGGTACCAGGTGGCACCTTACTCTTTCTGTGTGTGTGAATGTGTTTAAACCCTGTTTAGATACTATTCATGTTCTGCATTTCTTTCAGCTGTAGCCGTTCAGCGTTTGGACATACCATCTCTCTATATTGACATTTGTTGGTCTGCCTTTACCGATTCAGAGGAATCCGGTTCCACTGTAGCATTCCTGACAAAGCAGCAACACCACACGTTAATGTCTAGGACCTGCAGTATTGAACCAATCTGCACCAGCAGCCAGAAGATCAATCTCAAGGATTCAAACCTCCGGCTCAGTGCACACGGGGAGCCGGCATGCCCAAGAAAAGAAAGTCCTGTCCACTACGCGTCTCTCCAGGGCCGTCATTATGGCCTGATACAGAATCTGTTGTGTGAACACAGCTGCATCTCAGCATGAACTTGACTCCAGTCAACTGGAGTACGTGTAATGAGATTAGCATTAATTAACATGGTGCGGCCGCGCACCTGCCCAAATATTGATGGTGTGACTGGAATTATAAATCAGATTAAACACGGGAGAGAGAGATTCAGAAGGTCCGAATGTTCAGTCTGTTGCTCTTGGAAAAAGAAGAGCAGCGCTGGGAATTCATGTCTTGATTATTTTGTGGTAATTTGACATGTCACACAATTAGCATCGGACGGAAATCCTCCACCTGTGTCCTCCGTGGGAATCTAGAGCAACAACGTGCTGATATCCAACAGGCCAACCAAACCAAGAAGAATTGTACAAAAGCTACTGATATTTTAAAAAATTGAACATTCTGATCAAAAACGGTTGAACAGTAGGCAATTTAAAGTTGTTGGATATTCCTCTCTTACTCCTGCTGGTTATTTTCCTGTAAGAACATCTTAATTTGGTCCTCACAAAGAATGCGTTACTTTATTACCGAAACCAACCCTCTGTGCGGTCTGAACTGCTGTGAATAATAATAATGTAGTCTGCAAGGATTAATGGGAATCTGATCTCAAATAAAACAATGTATTGTGGCAATTGTCATCAATTTGGCATTGTCACGGTTTGGTGATTATGTTCAAAAACAATCAAAATATAATCATCTTTTTCACAAAAAAACTTCAATGAAAAGGGAACGTCGATTCAAAATATCGAGGGTACACGTAACAAATTGCATGATCTCATGATTTTTATACAAACTATAAAAAAATAGTATTTTCAAAATATCCACACCTAGATTTCTTTAACTTCATAGTGCATTTTTTTTTTAAGTCGTGTAAATGTATTAATTTATTTACACAAGCGTTAAAGAAATGTAGGAACAATGAAGGAGTTGTCAGGTAAGAGATCAACGTTAGTCGATTCATAAACGGGACCATTATCACACTGTTCTTTACTTCAAACCCCCGTGTGGGCGTCATTAAAAAACTAATTAATTATTCATATGCTTTAAATCAATTTCCAACCTGGAAGAATGTTCTGCATGCACAATTTAACAAAGCCTGGATTTGATAATATAATTAGCGGGTGATCATCCTCTCCATGTGCATGTCGTGTCGTCTCGGCTACGGTCAGGTGAGGATAATTGTAATGGATGGTAGGGCTGCCAGGGGGGGGGGGGGGGCAATATCATCAGCGAGAGAAATATACCCAATCCAGCATCCTCATTACGTCCTGACCTTTAGGTAATTCGATAAAGTGCACGGTAGGTGTCCACAGAAACACGTGTCGCTGTGGGTGTGTTGTGGGTGTAAGTCAAGGATTAAAAAACAAGCCGCGCTGATGGAGAAGAGGCCAAAAGCCTGTTTGCGTTGGCGTTGACTGATCGTAAGATCCAACAGAGCGTGAAGCTCCTCAGGCGTCTTCCTGAGATCTGGCAAACAAACGCCCTGCAGCGACTGCATGTGTGTCCGTGCCTTGAGAGGCTTCTTGTCGTCATCGGCGACGGAGGAAACTCTCAGCTGGCTGGTGATTGTTTGTTGTTGTTTTTAACTGATGGAAGATGAGGATGAAACCGTCTGGCTTATTGCATGAAAATAAATTTGATGGAGGGTGAGGGCTGAGCAGCGTCATTCAGAAGGTGGCTGCACCACGAGCTCCTACGGTCAACCGGGTTGTCTTTTTGTCACTTTTGTTTTCTTTGAGCCACTTTATGAATTTGTGCTACAGGGTTTAAATTTTTTTTTGTTTATTGGGCTGAATCTGAAATGAAATGATTATTGTTAGCACTTGTATGCAGTGCATATCAAAAAGGGGATTGGAATTTGGGTCAGTTGTATCATTTAAAAGAAAGTATGTAATACTCTGTTGGACTATTAGAGATCCAATGTTCTCTTTAAGAGCAAAAAAAAGAAAAAGACATGTACCAAACACGAGTAACATGATGTCAGTCAATAACCTTTCAGCTAAATGAATATATCTGTTCATCCTTATCCCCCTTATAGCCTCGAAATTAATTTTTTTAAATGATTAAATGTGCACCTTCAGCTTGAGGCGAACATATCGATGTGTTGGAAATCAAAAGAAAAGAGAGAAAAAGTATTGGCAATAATGATAATTACCATGACATAGAAAGTGGATCTTTGTGACCCAAAACAATAAGGACCTAAAACCCATCAAGTGGGATCACGGTGTGTATCAAATGTGCTTCATTATTGTAAGTGTGTACTTTATGGTCATATATTAAGCCGTTGAATTAGGAATTGATATACTACCTCATTTCATTTAATTGGTCCAAGAGGAAAAAAGTATTGGCAATAATGATAATTACCATGGCATAGAAAGAGGATCTTTGTGACCCAAAACAATAAGGAAATAAAACACATAAAGTGGGATCACGGTGTGTATCAAATGTGCCCCAGAGCATGTGTGAGTGTGTGTGAGTGTGTGTGTGTGTGTGTGTGTGTGCATTACTCCACTTTTCTTGATCATCACATGGTGTGGCTCACAGATTGGAGGGAATCGAACCGACCTGTCGACCCGATCTCCTCTCACACTCACTCACACACACACACACACACACACACCTACACGCACACACACACCCACCCACCCACACACACACACACACACACGCACACACCTGCACGCACACACCCACCCACATACACCCCAGCACCTCAAGACAATCACAACACGGCGATTAAGCGAGTAATTGATCGGGTGCCCCCTCCCCCCTACATACACACACACACACTCGCACACACGTACACACACACACACACACACACACACACCCGCCCTCCCTCCACACCTGTCTGCGGGACGCCGCCGTGGTGCTGCTGGAGGAGCAGCTGCCGATCATCCTCCCGCCCTGGCTCGCGTCCTTCTGCCACTTCTTGGTGCCCCCCGCGGGGTCCGCGGGCAGCGGGTTGACGAACAGTATCCGGGCGATCAGCCCGTACAGCACCGTGGCGAGCATGAGGGGGAGCACGTAGAACGCCGCGAAGTCCGTGAAGTACACGGGCAGGTAGTAGCTCCGGGACACCTTGTAGGCGCAGCTGAGCAGCACCACGTTGTCGTACGCCAACTTCTTGGTGTCGGCCAGAAAGAGCCACATGACGCAGTAGGTGGAGGTGAGCGTCCACACCAGCAGGATGATCCTCTTGGCGCGGGACAGCGTGCACAGGAACTGCGCCCTGATGGGGTGGCAGATGGCGATGTAGCGCTCCACGGTGAAGGCGGTGATGGAGCACGAGGACGCGTTGATGCCCAGGTACTGGAAGTAGGTGATGCCCAGGCAGCCCGCGTACCCGTACACCCACTGGCCGTGCAGGGCGTCGGTGATGTTGGGCAGCCCGGCGGCGGTCAGCACCATCAGGTCAGCCACGGCCAGACTCACCAGGTAACAGTTGGTGGGGGTGCGCATGTGCTTGGTGGTCAGGACCACCAGGATGACCATCACGTTGCCCACGATGCCCAGTCCGCAGATGAGGGTCACCAAGAACACGCTGGCCACTTTGTACTCGACCGTGTAGTCGGTCCAGAGCCCCAGGGTCGTGTGGTTGTCCGGTGGCGGCGACGTGCCGTTCTCCGCGCTCATGTCCACCATGGTGAGGTTGGCCATCGCGAGGGATTCACACCAACAACCTCAAACTGAACCACCGAGCACTCATGGCCATAAAAAAGGTTCCTCTGGCACCAGAAGTCCGACCAGCACAGATCCTCCAAAAAAAACTTCCTGTCATCCTCATGTAATCCGGTCCAAACTCTCCTTCCCGTTCTCCTCCACCCAGAATGCAGCAGAGTGTGTGCGTGTGTGTGTGTGTGTGCGTGTGCGTGTGTGTGTGTGTGTGTGTGTGTGTGTGTGTGTGTGTGTGTGTGTTTGGTGGCGCAACTACACTCCTTCTGCACCCGAAAGCAGGAGTCTGGAGGGAGGCTGAGAGGAGGTGTCCGCGCGCTGCTCCAGTCTCTCCGCTCGCGCGCTCATGACTGGAGAGCCTCGCTGTGAGGTCACCGGCTCCCACCGGGACGCGCGCGCGCTCCTGTCGGCGCTGAGGTGTAGGCTACGCACACATCACCTGTATGATATATGGATCACACGCATGATGCAATATGCATTCATCCAAACGTGTGGACATTTATTATGCAGCCATTAATTACAGCTGTGTGTTAAGTGGTTATATTCATAAGAGGATCAACAGATCAATACAAGACACAAACAGAGTGTTACAGTGTGGTATAAACCCTTTAATTAATGTAGATGTGCATATGTTAAACTAATAATAAAGTGTTACCAATGAAACTGATCATCTAGTATATTCATATCAGCTGGTCTCAACGCTTCATTAAAGTAGGGTGACCATATCCATAACACCAAAAAGGAGGACACTATGAGGTATTTTGTGAGACTGAATAATTGAATAGGACGTTGGCGTGCTCCCCTCTACAACACAACGTTGTGTGATTCTACATGTGTGTGTGTGTGTGTGTGTGTGTGTGTGACAGAATACTCTTGAAGAGTCAACAAGTGTTTGTTCACAGTATTTGTATTTGTTGAGGTGTTCAAAAAACTGACAGAGTGCAGAGTGCCACAAGGCATAACGTTTGTGTTATTCATTAAATTAATGTTTTAAAAGCATAAATAAAAACAAACATTTGGTTTACATTTAAAGGCTCAAAAAGTAAAGCATTCCTAAAGTGATTCAGTCTTTTGGGGACTTGTGTGCAGCGTCTTTATCCGTGTGCAGCAGGCCACCTGTATTCAAGCACACTGGTCATCTCCTGCAGGAGATATATTACATGTAACACATTCATACAATCAAAATGCTGCATTATAAATCAATTTAGCTTAAGAGCTTCCTACAGGAAATTAGTAGCCTATATTTGCTCAATTAAATACACAGCAAAACACATGCAACAAAACAACTGTTATAAGGTCATAATCTGACAAAAATCACTCATATTCACTATTTGAATATTTCTAGAAATGGGTTAACATTCCCTCTGAATCACTGTAGTGTTATACAACACTGTAACAACATTATAATTAAAGTCCTAAGCTTTATTGCCTTATTTTTAAATAAAATACACCAAGTATGTCTTGTTACTGCAGAGGTGCATATGTCCAAATATGCTCCATTCATTTAAATTTTAGTTTCTACAGAAACCTTATCAAACATTGTGCCTAATTTCACTCATTTTACTAAGCCCTCTAAAAACAACACGCATGTAATCACTTAGCACAACCATTCAAGCATAACATGTGTGAGTTTCATTAATTTACCACGATTAGTTTAGTTGTTTGGACCGAAATTGTAGAGCCAAAATCGTCTGGTCTCTGCTGATTGGTCAGCTGCAGTGACGACAACAATGACGTCAGAAGGGGGGGGGGGTAGGTTAGGATTAGTTTAGGGTTTAGACAAAAGTTGTAAAAAACAAAACAGAAAAAACTAATATATATGTATATATATATATATATGTGTGTGTATATATATATGTGTATATATGTATATGTTTATGTGTATATATGATGTGTATATATGTGTATATGTATATTATCTGTATATATGTATATTATGTATATATACTGTATATGTATGTTTATATGTATATGTGTATATAAATGTATATATATATATGTATATAAATGTATATACATGTGTATATGTGTGTATGTTTATATATGATGTGTATATATGTGTGTATATGTATATGATGTGTATATATGTATATGTGTTTATATGCATATGTGTGTATATGTATGTGTATATATATGTGTTTATATGTGTGTATATGTATATTTTTTATTTGGGGTTTATTGAAAATTGTGATGCCAGCATTTTCCAGAAGGTTTTGTCGCGTTCTTCTCGTCTGCTCTCCGAAAGGCCTTCATAGCAGAATAATAAAATAATAATATGTTGTGATACCATTTCCAAAATGATCGTGCATCTGGCAACACTGAGATCGGTCGACCAATGACGGTTCTCTCTAAGTGGAACGTAAGGGAGATACCACTTCCAAAACTCCAAGACCCAGAGAAACACAAATATCCCACGAAGCAAAATCCCGGACGTTTTTGGAATCCCTTCTGGACACATTTTTTAGGTCTCAAAAAGAGGACATGTCCGGGGAAAAGAGGACGTCTGGTCCCCCTAATTAAAGCTATATGAACAATATCCAAACCCTTATTACACTGTAATATCACCGATAGATGACCTGAACAGTTTCTTCCCCCTCGCCGTCTCACTTCTAAACAATAACTCCCTGTAGCATATATACATATATATTTATATATTTATCACTGCACTTCCTGCACTCCTGCTGCAAAGTACATAGCCACTCCGCATTGTATATACTTTAAGTCACTTTCTAAAAAACAATGTTTTGTCTTTTTTTGTGTTGTAATGTACAATTTGTGTATGAGTCACTTTACCAAGAAAAGTTCCTTGTTTGTGCAATCCTACTTGGCCATTAAAACCGATTCTGATTCTGATTCTGATTCTGATTACAGATGTTTTGCTTCATTTTATGCACATTTTGCCAAAAAATCTGCTGACACAAGAAAACTATGGATCAAGATGTTCTGGACATAAATAATAAGGTTTGAGATCAGACTGGCCCACATGGTATTATTCTATAATCAATGTTTCATATTCACACGGATCATATATTAGGAAATAAGTTAATATTAGAGCATACAAGTGAAGGGAAAAGGCAATTATCTACAGTACAATGTTTAGGTGCTTTACTTCACTCTTTCATATCAGAGGGAAATACTACTTCATACATATGTGACAGCTGTAGTTACAATAATATCAGAACAAGATGATGCGTGTAAAACAATGATGCATTGTTAGGAATTCAACTTCTCAGTTCACTTCACTTCCATCAGCTATGATGTCAAAATGCTGCTTGAACATGAATGCAACCATGGTAATTATGAATGTAATTATATATAATAACGTCTGTCACAGGGGGCAAGCTGAAAATAATTATTTTCTTTTGCTTCTGATTTTGAATACGGTACTTTTTTCTTGCAATGGAGTATTTACACTATTATATTTCAACACTTACCCGCCGCATAGCGACAGGAACATTACTGCCTTAATAAAGTGAGAGATGAAAGGTCCCTGTAGCTGTAAGCTATAGAAAGCATCTAGTGTTTGAGATAAATGATCCCATTAGACATTATAAGATCATTCTAAACTTATCTATATTGTGTCCCTTAGGCGAAGCTGTTAGGAGCTGCAGGAGATACGCGTCCAGAAGAAGGACACGGTCCCTCTGATGTCACCTTTTAGTGCACTTTGTGATGTAATGTCCTTTAATGTGGCGGCTCACAGCACGAGGGCCACGACCGCAGCCTCAATGTTCCTCTTTCTCTGTAATTTAGTGGGATATATAGTGGTTTATATATATGTATATATATATATATATATATATGTGTGTGTGTGTGTATGTGTCACTTTTTAAACTGCCTTGCTCGCTTGTGAACCGTGTGTTAAATGAACCGGGGAGATTTAAAATCTGTTTTTTATCTACATCCTGGATACCGTAAACCTATTATGTCTCCTTGCCCCCGTTCTCTCTCTCTCTCTCTCTCTCTCTCTCCCTGTCTCTCTCTCTCTCTCTCTCTCTCTCTCTCTCTCTCTCTCTCTCTCTCTCTCTCTCTCTCTCTCTCTCTCTCTCTCTCTCTCTCTCTCTCTCTCTCTCTCCCTGCCTCCAGGTGACTTCTCACGCCTCATTGACGAGGAATGGAAATGAAGCTTCCCGCTGTTCGCTTGGACCGCAGCGTTGCTGTTCAGAGACGCGGGTGGGGGGTGAGGGGGTGGGGGTGAGCGTTCGGGGGTGTTGTGGTCGATGGGGGGGGGGGGGGGGGTGTTGTGGTCGACGCGTCACAACGCACGCGGGCGGCGTGAGAGACGTTCTCCTCCTCCCTCGGGGCCGAACACCTGCATCGTTACACAAGCCGAGGGTGGAGCTGAGGGTGGTGCGCCTGATGGAGGGAGAGAGAATCTTCCGTCTGCATTCATCTGCCTCTGCGGGCCGTAGGCCGGGGTCCGACACGCTCGTGATGTAACTGGTTGTGATGTTGTGGTGTTTTGGTACCCGTGGCCAAAAGTATGAGCACCCTGTCTGAGGATTCAGGCAGCCTCTCCACACTACAGTCCAGATTAGTGTGACTGGTAGCTGGTTTTTCCTGGGTCAAAATGGGTCTTCGGTGCTCGAAAGAAGAAAAACAAATTAATCGCAGACTTTATTTAGTCATTGCCGCTCGGGAAAATGGCTTAGGTGCGCACCCAAATGTTCTCTATGCAGGACAAACCCTGGTTAGCTGCAGTTCTCCAGGGTCAAGGAGGCCGAGGATGAACATTATTCAGATCTCAGTCGGGGGTGCAGCGGTTTATATTAACTATCAACATATTGCTATGTAACCTTCCCAGGAGGCCGATGTTGCATCGAGTGCTCAGCAGTCCGCAGGAAAACTCCTTTTCCACCGATTACCGAGAGCATGTGAGGATAAACTGACTCTCAAAGGTTTTCAGAAGTCAGATGTTTGATATTCAGCGTTTTCCCGACTCCACAATCCAAACAGCTGCTTCATAGCAGCACCTAATGCACCATGTGGTATAAATTCGGTCACCTCGGCATCGACCCTCCGTGGGTAATACGGCGCACGGCAGAATGAAGTGTTCAGGTGGAGCGAGAGTATCAATCACGGCCAGTCGGGAGGCCGAATCACACAATTCAAAGGGTGACATTTTGTTATTACTGCCAGTGAGATCCGTTTGGTGCGTCCTCCGGAGCCGGCGGCTCCTCTGGAGTGACTATTGATTCCATCAGGGCGGATGGTTACGCTTGCTGTAACCATGAGACTACAGGAAGTCCCTGTGTGTGTTACGGGTGTGTCCGAGTCTACAAACCAAGCATGCGGGATGATGGCTTTATTATTCTAAGTGTGTACTTTATGGTTGTATATTAAGCCGATGGATTAGGGACTGATAAACTGCCTCATTTATATTAATTGGTCCATCTCACTGGATTATAAACTTTACTGCCAGGTGGAAGAGGTATTCACATCTTTACCCAACGAATACATAATCAAGACTTCTATTGACCTGATGAAATGACAATATGAAAGAGGTTACTTACCTATAAGTATTACCTGCATCTGCAGCTCCCCTCAATGTACATGTATGATGATTTTGTTTATTAGGAGGCATCAATTAGTCTTCTACAGATGTCTTTCAGGCTATTGACATTGCATGTGCAGATTTTTAGATGATGCTCTGTGTAGCGGCCTTTTGTCCTTCGAAATCAAACAAAATTCAAAATCGCCGCTGATGCATTGTGGGTTTCGGAGTTTGACGCAGGCAAAAGAAAAGTAACGTCCATTTGGGTATGTTGATTCTGATCATTTGTTTTCAAAACAAACAAAAAGAACAAACAAAACGCTGACACTCTTCACTGATGCTGTGTTAAAAAAACATCGGCCACCCAGGTGCATGCTGGTCCTGTGCCTACCTACCTCTACATATAACCATAGTGTTACCCAATCAGTAAACCTAAAACTAAATATATTAAACTAAACTACGACTATCATAAAAAATCAAAATATAACCTAAATAAGCAATACATAATCAATATTACTTTACAAGAAAACCTAAATACAAATGTCAAATTAAATAGCTCCAACACTCATTTGAGTTAAATACACATTTAGAGTAAGCGGTGTAGAACAGGATAAACCGCGTATCTTGAGTTCCAGCCGTTCCCCTCTCCCTCTGCAGTGAATATGCACCTTCCCTTCACCAGGTGTTGGCGACACACGACTCCAGGTGAAGGATAATGTTGCTCCGGACCTGCCGGATGAATCAATATGCAGCCGTCTCTCAACATCTACTTAAAAGGCGATGATGATACGGTGTGTTTACAACCTCCGTTACAGCTGGCCGTGCCATCGCCCCGGGGTCGACCTGCGAGGCGGACGACACTCCACAGCTGGCCCGAATCCACATCCACAGACCTAATACCCATTAAGTCGATCCAATCTATAGTATTTATAAAAGTAAACAAACACGCTGAGGCAGCAGCGCTGTCCCCGCGCCAGAGGCCACGCCCCTCTGCTGCTGGCTCAGGACTTTTTAAGCACTTTCTCCCCAGACTATTGGAAAAAGGGACAACTCTATTCAGTTTATTTTATACAGCTCAATATCACAACTTACGAATTCTCCTCATAGGGCTTTACAATCTATACACATCCCTGACCTTTGACCTCACATCGGATCAGAAACAACTCCCAAGAAATAGAAGAAAACTCTTTCAACATCTAAGGCACCACATGCACCTGTAACCGTGACATCACAGCTCGGTCATAATAAGAGCTGGGCATTCAAAATATCAACATTTTGTGGAAAAAACATTGTTTTCTGTTTTTTTGCCGAAGAGGTATAGAGGAAAAGATTGGTGCCACTAAAAAGGTGAATCCGTGCGTCATTCAATTCAATTCAGTTTATTTTGTATAGCCCATTCTCACAAAGTACACGTCTGCTTCAGAGGGCTTTACAGTCTGTACAAAATAGACTGAATTGAATACGACTTCCCTGACCTTTGACCTCACATCTGATCAGGAAACACTCCCAAACAACCCTTCAGGGTTCGTACGGTCATGGAAAACCTGGAAAAGTCATGGAATTTAAAAATGGTAATTTCCAGGCCTGGAAAAGTCATGGATAAAACTTAAATGATAAAAGTTTTGGAAAAGTCATGAAAATTTGTTATAATCACATGTTCATTTATGCCGAGTTTAAAATAATTAATATGTTACTATTAAATCTCAAAATAAATGATTGACATGTTTTTTGCTTCATATTTCACGACTATTCCTTATTTAATGAGGAGAACTGGGTAAATATAAAATGAACATAATTACATGTTTTTAATATCCTATACACACTCGTGCACATCGCTGTTCTTTGTGGTCGATTTGACCCCAGGAAATATCAACATTTTATCGACCTATTTTATAGGTTTTGGTTGTTTTGGATGATATTGAGGTCACTATAACTATAACATGCCATTTTTAAAATCTTCAAAGAGGTTTTAGGCCCTAAGACAACCAGCAAACCACAGATAGTTCACACAAGTTTACACATCAGCCTTCTAAACTCTATTTTATTTAAGGGCTATTTAGGTATCAACATACACACATTGAAAACGCACCTTTTCTGACTATATCTGGATTAAAACACAGATTATCACTTCAGTGGCTCTTAAATATCTCTTATTGTGGTACTTTTGTAGTTTGACTATGTTGAGGAAATGTTACTTTCTGTATTCTTGTTGTTCTTAGTTTGTACTCTAGGTTGAAATGCACTTATTGTAAGTCGCTTTGGATAAAAGCGTCTGCTAAATGACATGTGATGTAATGTAAAAGTAGACACTTGAACATGGGAACTAATCTGAATAAGAATAATCTTCAGGAGGTTTAAATAGCTGCAGTCGAGGGTAAAAGATGTTAGAACATCTGAAGGTAACAGGAGGGTTAAAGTCATGGAAAAGTCATTAAAAAGTCATGGAAAAGTCATGGAAATCCATCGGTCAAAATGTGTAAGAACCCTGCCCTTTCACAGGGGAAAAAGAGAAGAAACCTCCAGGAGAGCGACGTCATCTGGTCCCCAGCTCCCCTCTGGTCTCCTCCCTCTCCTCCTGCCGGTGGGCCTCCACTGCCTCCACATGGTCAGACACGGCTACTGAGAGCCGGGTCAAATGTTTCTGAAGTGTGAGCGCTCACGGGGAGCTGCCACGTAACTGGGATCGAGCCTTTTGAGCCCAAAATATAAATATGAGCCGCGCACTTATGGAATGAAGCCAGACACATTAGTGAGGCCTGAAACGTTTTGACTGAGCTTTGCACATCTAAAGGTACTCGGATGTAGAACCTATTACCTTTCTGGATCGTGGTCCATGCCTACTACCAACTATTCATACTCTGTCATACTAATTGAATGTGTTATAACTCTGTAATGATTCCTTCTGGTCACATGACGTCTATTCTTCTCTCCATCCTGGAGAGGGATCCTCCTCCGTTGCTCTCCTAAAGGGTTCTCTCACTTTTTTCTCCTTGAAAGGTTTTTTTTCTATTTCTTGGGAGTTTTTCGTGATCCGATGTGAGGTCAAAGGTCAGGGAAGTCGTATGTGTACAGATTTTAAAGCCAGCGGAGGCACATTTTTTATTTGTGATATTTAGCTGTAGAAAATGTAATTAAATGTTGTCGCGCTGTTGAACTCGTTGCCGAAGGACGATGTTTTCCTTCCATTTGCTTCCAAGTTAATTTAATGCATTTATTCAAATGACTTCCTTCAGGCTGATATTTGTTAATGATATGATATTATAATTTTGGAATGGGAATAATCCCTATTTTTGTAACAGCGAAAAAATTTATGTTGTGACTAAGTATCTCGCCATTGGACACATTTCCAAATCCTCAGCCGTGATTTTAGTGGTAATAAAATACATCATTCCTCCACAGCAGCTCTACGGAGATAGAGGTTCTTTTGTTTTCCGGAAATTGAAACCTCGAGGTAAACATCCCAACAGAGACACAAGAAGTCCACCAATAACAGCCGTGCCAGCAGACTACTCCGTGATTGTCTCTCAATATTCACCAGATATATGAATGACTTTTTTGGCCTGAACTCAAGAATTTCTCATTTACCTAATGAAATAAAACTCAATCCATCTCAAATCGTTGCCTCGCCCATACCAAGCAGCTCAGAACCAGACCACCAGGACGCAGAGAGCTGTGAGTGTTTATCAGAACGGGATGCGGCTAAAACAAGTGTTGTAATTAAGAAGCCATTATAACCCGGCAGAAGACGGAGAGGGGGAAGGGGGGGGGGGGGGGACTATTAGCGTCGAGAGCCATTGAGATCGTTATAATTCAAAAAAGCAGCTGTGCGCATTTCGGGAATAAAATCACTTATCAATTATGACAAAGGAACGAGGAAGAGGAGACGGGTCGATGGGATGGTGCAGTTAATCACCCGAGTCGGCTTGAAAGGCTTTGTTTTGTTCTCTCTGTGAGGTTTTATCTTTGCTTAAAGCATACATTTCACACACACACACACACACACACACACACACACACACACAAAGACACACTAAGAAGGTCATTATTAGCCTTCCATTATACCACACCAAACGTGTCTGCTTGGTTAAGAACAGCCGTCACACCTCAATTAGTGTCACTGTAAATTAACTTGAGGGTCCATGTGATAAATATTGCATGAGTGTGTGTGGCGCCCGCCGCCGCCATCCTGCCGTCTGCAGGCGCTCCTCCTCTCCGGACGGCGCTTTAGGAGCGACTCGAGGGGTTTTGCGTGCCAGACTTCCCAAACAAACCCAGGGGAGTGCGCACACACCTCTTATTAATAATCCAGAGCGCCCCGCTGCTGTGACACACGCCGCTCTGCCGGTGACCTCTGGACGCTCTGTGCTTCACTCTGACCGGCGGCACGCGGGCTACGACGCTTCCACTGAGCAAAGAGGCTGAATTAAGTATGGAAAACGGAGAGGATTTTGCTGCTTTCACATCTCGTCTCGACTAATCCATCCGCCTCTTTCAGGACGAGCTCGGAGACGTTAAGTAAAACAAACGGTTACTTTAGCCGAATCCACTGCATGTACTACCAACTATGGCCCTGCTGAGACTCCGCCCACTGCTGAGACTCCGCCCACTCCTCCTCTCTACCTCCATCTGCCTGATGGAGGTAGAGAGGAGGATCATGAAATATGACTACTACCAACTATTCATACACTCTGTCATATTCATTACCTTCGCATTGAAAATGCTGCGTATTTGTATGCGGTTGTGCTTGGATGTTATTCGCATAAGTAAAAAAGTATTAAACAGAATCGCATTAAATTTGGTGGGATGATTGGTTATTATCCAGGGACCATTTGATTAGATTTTGGGATCGATCGGGTCAAAGGCCAAGGTCAAGGAAAGGTCAAAATCTTATTTTTACTATAGCACGGTCAATTTGTATCCAATTGGCAACTAATGCCAAAATGTTCATAATTCAAAGCCCAATCTTGTGGTATGTGAAGGTATGCGCTCTACCGAGTGCACCTTCTAGTTGAATGTGTTTTAACTCTTATCTGTCTTTCTGGTCACATGACGTCTATTCTTCTGTCCATCCTGGAGAGGATCCTCCTCTGTTCTCTCCTGAAGGTTTCCTCACTTTTTTCCCCCTGAAGGGTTATTTGGGAGTTTTTCCTGATCCGATGTGAGGTCAAAGGTCAGGGACACATAGACAATGTGTACAGATTGTAAAGCACTCTGAGCCAAATTTGTAATTTGTGAGAATAGGTTATACAAATAAACTGAATTGAAACTGAATGTGAATCCATCGTGTTTCCCACTGGTCGGGTTCTGCCGTCATGTCGTCACTTTCATGGAGAACAATTCCCGTCCTCTTAAATAGTTCGGACCACTCATCCCAGAGCGTGTCTGTGCGACTTTAAACATTTTACTCTCGGTGTGTGTGGCGACGGCCTCTGGGCTTCTCCCTGTTTCTCACTCCCACAGTTTTTATATTCCATCCTTCATGTTCCCCGTGTGGTCATGTGGGACTCTGACCGGCTCCAGCAGCTGGAGGTGAACTCAGTCGCCCCCTCAGTTATTAACTCACTTCTTATTTCACACTCCCACACGTCTCACCTCTCTTCTCCCTCCTACTGCTGCATTATAGAGCGACCTCCACCCCCCCTCCCCCCCCCCTCCATCACCTTCTGATGGCTGCTACTGCTTAAAGGAAAGAAGAAAAACAATGCTACACCAGGTTCATAATGCTACATTAGTGGTTCATAATGCTACACCAGATGTATAATGCTACACCAGGTTCATATTGCTACACCAGGTTCATAATGCTACACCAGATGTATAATGCTACACCAGGTTCATATTGCTACACCAGGTTCATAATGCTACATTAGTGGTTCATAATGCTACACCAGATGTATAATGCTACACCAGGTTCATATTGCTACACCAGATTCATAATGCTACATTAGTGGTTCATAATGCTACATTAGTGGTTCATAATGCTATATCAGGTTCATAATGCTACATTAGTGGTTCATAATGCTACGCCATGTTCATAATGCTACACCAGGTTCATAATGCTACACCATGTTCATAATGCTACACCAGGTTCATAATGCTACGCCATGTGCATAATGCTACACCAGGTTCATAATGCTACACCATGTTCATAATGCTACACCAGGTTCATAATGCTACACCAGGTTCATAATGCTACATTAGTGGTTCATAATGCTACGCCATGTTCATAATGCTACACCATGTTCATAATGCTACACCAGGTTCATAATGCTACACCAGGTTCATAATGCTACACCATGTTCATAATGCTACATTAGTGGTTCATAATGCTACGCCATGTTCATAATGCTACACCAGGTTCATAATGCTACACCATGTTCATAATGCTACACCAGGTTCATAATGCTACACCATGTTCATAATGCTACACCATGTCCATAATGCTACACCATGTTCATAATGCTACACCAGGTTCATAATGCTACACCAGGTTCATAATGCTACACCATGTTCATAATGCTACACCATGTTCATAATGCTACACCAGGTTCATAATGCTACACCATGTTCATAATGCTACACCAGGTTCATAATGCTACACCATGTTCATAATGCTACACCATGTCCATAATGCTACACCATGTTCATAATGCTACACCAGGTTCATAATGCTACACCAGGTTCATAATGCTACACCATGTTCATAATGCTACACCATGTTCATAATGCTACACCATGTTCATAATGCTACACTAGGTTCATAATGCTACACCATGTTCATAATGCTACACCAGGTTCATAATGCTACACCATGTTCATAATGCTACACCATGTTCATAATGCTACACCAGGTTCATAATGCTACACCATGTTCATAATGCTACACCATGTCCATAATGCTACACCTGGTTCATAATGCTACA
>CM070092.1:17733815-17843815 GCA_036178185.1 Liparis tanakae
TGCAGCCTTTTGCTAAAGATGGAAAGCCACTTCCTCTTATAATAATAATAATATTAATAATAACATTACATTTTATATAGCGCTTTTCTAAATACCCAAAGTCGCTTAAAATGTCTCTTGTTGGTGCGGGAGGTTTCTGAGCGTCTCTGCTGAGTCCTTCTCTCTCTGGCTGGAGGTCATTACATTATTGCTGCAGTAAAGAATAAAGAAAGCAAATCTCTTGACGGAAACTTTTTGTTTTTTTGTCAGTGTGTGTGTGTGTGTGTGTGTGTGTGCTACCCCGTAAGGCTCATGAATCAAGCATGAACCACGAGGACTCGCATGTATATTTCATACCCAGCGTTGCATCACGCGACACTAAAGCGTGCTGATGATTCTTCTTCTGCAGAGTCACCGTTGCCGTGGTTTCCCCTCCTCTCAATCCTCCAGCCGTGTGACCCCGTTCAGAATTTTGCGAGTCAGCTTCTGTTAATGGGACGCGTGGGCAGATTCTCCACGCTAGCTGCATGCCACGCCGCATACACACGCCGCATACACGTGCGCGCTGAGGGCCGGTCGGTGCACAGATGCACTGATTAAACGTGTGTTTTAAGTCTAAAGAGGTTTCAAGATTCAAATTTTTATTCGCCATTTGTGCCGATAGAGCAACAGTCCAGACCCGTTCTAGGGCAGGGCTCTCAGTCTATTGGAAATATGATATGATATGATATGATATATACCTTTACTCGTCCCACAGTGGGGACATTTAAAAAATCACAGCAGTGGTGCACATCAGAGCATTAATACAAATAATTATAAAACACAAAACTAAACACTAAACACTAAACACTAAAAACTAAAACTAAATACTAAAAACTAAAAACTAAATACTAATACTAAATATACAGGGGGGAAACAAAGTAAAGTGCTGAGTAAAGTAAAGTGCTGTGTAAACTGCTGAGTTTGCCAGGATCTCCAGCGATGATTAGAGAGAGAAATACAAAATATAAGAGAATAGACTACAGAGAAGGTGGCGATATCTGATATGTACACGGACAAGAAGGTGCTAATATGTCCCGTGTAGTGGCCATGTGTCCAATAAATCAAAAACTAACATAAATAAAAACGTGTGTGGTTCACGCAGACAAAGAAAGTGATGTCCATTCAGGATTCTGTTATTCTGATCATTTATTTACGACAAAACAAGCAAACAAACAAAAGAACGAAGGAACTCCTCCCGCTGCCTCTCCTGCACTGGTGAAAAAAAAGAAAAGGCCTACCCAGGTGCATGCTGGTCCTGTCCCTGCCTACTCCTACATGTAACCACAGGTCCCCACAGTGTTACCCAATTTGTGAACAATCAAAAGACTAAATATATCTAAACAACAACAATAACAACAACACCATCAATGAATTAAACTAAACTTAAAACTATATTAAGAGAAAAAGATACTAATATTTTAAAAATATCTAACCTAAATAAGCAATGATTAAATATTATTACTTGGCAATAAAATAACTAAATACTAATGTCAAATAAATAGCTCCAACACACAGTTTTGGATACAGTTTAAATTACAGAAAAAGTAATAATATAGATGGATAGATAGATGGATAGATAGATAGATAGATAGATAGATAGATAGATAGATAGATAGATAGATAGATAGATAGATAGATAGATAGATAGATAGATAGATATATAGATACTTTATTAATCCCCGAAGGCACATTTGTGATCACAGTAGCAGCAGTAAATAAATAAACTAAACACATGAGAATAAAATATAAAATATAAAAAACAGGGATGAAAATGTATACAAGTAAAATATAAAATACAAAATAAAATATAGACAGAGTGTGCAAAATGCAAAGTGTGTGTATGTGTGTAGTGTAATTGTAATGTGTGAAGTGCAGATCAACATAGTGTAAATATGTCATATATTGCACATGATTATCGTTAAAAAAAGAAGAAAAAAAGAAAGGAAACATGTGTGGCAGCGATGGACTCATGTGATGTGTGTTGTGCGTCCTTTCAGTCTGTGACCACAGAGATGACCAGGGCCTGTGCGCCGCTCATAAACAGCCACTACGTCCAGAAAATGGCAATAAAATGCCACTGATGCATTTTCCAGGAACGGTAATAAAAACGAACGACGCACGCGAGACGATGATCTCCTGTTCTCTTTGGAGACGCTGTAAATCAAGCCATGTTTCATTTCACACTCATTCGCCGTGTTGTTTGGGTACCGATCAGCTTCCTTTTCTTGTTTTCGTTCCCTCTCTCCAATATATTCACGTCGAATTGAACCGGCTCGACGCGTAAAACAGCCGACAGCAACGCTGCGAACGCCAGAGACGAACGAGAGGAAACCGGCACGATAATAATGAGCAATTAATTCAAACTGCAGACGCATCAGGGGTCACGGGGTCACGGGGTCACGGGGTCACGGGGTCACAGGGTCACATGGTCACGGGGTCACGGGGTCACGTTCAGGTGTCAGTTCAATTCTGGTTATTTTATACAGTCCAATATCACAAATTATAAACTCCCCTCAGAGGGCTTTACAATCTGTACACATACGGCAAACCTGGCCCTTGACCTCACATCGGATCAGGAAAAGAAGAAATAGAAAAAAATGTAAGGGGAAAAAAAGGGAAGGATATATATATATATATATATGTATACAGTATGTCACTCCTGTAGCAGATGAGACTTTACATCAGACTTTAAATTGACTCATCTGCAGCATATCTCTCTCTCTCTCTCTCTCTCTCTCTCTCTCTCTCTCTCGCTGTGACTCTCCTCCTCATTGACGTTTGGTTTGCCCCTCATTGACGTTTGGTTCGCCTCCTCATTGACGTTTGGTTCGCCTCCTCATTGACGTTTGGTTCGCCCCTCATTGACGTTTGGTTTGCCTCCTCATTGACGTTTGGTTTGCCCCTCATTGACGTTTGGTTTGCCTCCTCATTGACGTTTGGTTCGCCCCTCATTGACGTTTGGTTTGCCTCCTCATTGACGTTTGGTTTGCCTCCTCATTGACGTTTGGTTTGCCTCCTCATTGACGTTTGGTTCGCCTCCTCATTGACGTTTGGTTCGCCCCTCATTGACGTTAGGTTCGCCCCTCATTGACGTTTGGTTTGCCTCCTCATTGACGTTTGGTTCGCCCCTCATTGACGTTTGGTTTGCCTCCTCATTGACGTTTGGTTTGCCTCCTCATTGACGTTTGGTTCGCCCCTCATTGACGTTTGGTTTGCCTCCTCATTGACGTTTGGTTCGCCCCTCATTGACGTTTGGTTCGCCTCCTCATTGACGTTTGGTTTGCCCCTCATTGACGTTTGGTTCACCTCCTCCCGAGTCGGGCCCTTCAGCTGAGCCGCTGCCATCAGCTCATTTCCCCCGAGGTCATATGACACCCCTCCGCCCCGTCGGTGCCGAGGCTCTGTGAGTGTTTGTGCGACCTTGCACACTCTTTGTGTGTCACCTTAGATTACAGAGCTGCTGACCCGAGACAAAGCCTCCCCAAACGGTTTCTGTGGAGACGATTGGTCGGAACAGGCTTTTTACGGTCTGGGAAGAATACAGAGGAAAGCACAGCAAAAGGAATAAGTGTAGAGTAAGTGGAATAGATTTGTGGAATGGATGGTGGAGGTCTCCAAACTCTCCATCGTGGAATCTGCCTTGTAACAGTTCAGCTCCATAGCTTCCTTTTTTATTAGTTGTTTCCATCCTGTCTCTAACTATCATGTCATTCCAGATCCTGCTTCCCATCTCGTCAGGCCAACTCCCTTCACCTGCCTCTGATGACCTCGTTAGTCCCTCATTCCCTTCACCTGGTCCTCACGCCCTTCTCACCTGCCTCTGATGACCTCGTTAGTCCCTCATTCCCTTCACCTGGTCCTCACACCCTTCACCTGCCTCTGATGACCTCGTTAGTCCCTCATTACCTTCACCTTGTCCTCACGCCCTTCTCAGCTGCAGCCCCTCCCCTCATTAGTCCCTCACTATTTAGCTCCCTCACTTCCCCTTGTCCTCTGCCAGATTGTCTTGTGTCCTTCATGACCAAGCGCTCCAGCGTTACCAAGTGTGTTCATCTGTTCCCGTCTGTTTTGTTCCTGCCGGAACTTTCAGTAAAGTCTATTACTGTCCAGTTCGTCTCCTGAGTCGTGCATTTGGGTCCACCCTAAATTCCGTTGTGACATGCCTACTATGAACTGTTCATAAACTCTGTCATACTCATTGAATGTATTTTAACTCTAAATCTGTCCTTCTGTACACATTACATCTATTGTTCATCTGGTCACATGACGTCTATTCTTCTGTCCATCCTGGAGAGGGATCCTCCTCTGTTCTCTCCTGAAGGTTTCTTCCCTTTTTTCCCCCTGAAGGGTTATTTGGGAGTTTTTCCTGATCCGTTGTGAGGTCAAAGGTCAGGGATGTCTATGTGTACAGATTGAAAAGCACTCAGAGACAATGTTTTTATTTGTGAAATTGGGCTATACTGAGTTGAATTGAATTTGCTCATTCACCTTCCATCCCAAAGTAAGACGATCATCTCTGTCATGTCTCTCCATTCTATATGAAGCAGCAGCATGAGCACCGGCTCTATTGAAGGCCTTCCCTCACCTCTGAAGTTCACTGATAGAGTTGTAATGTGGGAGGAGCTACTTCCGGGGCCGTTGATTCCAGTAAAAGCCCCCAACCCCCAACCCCCCTCCCCCCCTTCCATCGACAATGTTACATGAGCCATTGATTGGGCTCCACTTGGATAAGCACAAAAGCCTCCAGTTTAATCCCCAGCATTAGAAACGAAGAGCCGTGTTAGAAGACAGTACGATGTTGGCATCATCCATTGGTTTACGGTCGGGAGAAATATGACAATATAATCTGCCTCTTCAATCAATTTCCTTTTAAATTCTGGGTCGATGTTTCTCGATGTGTTGCTTACATCTAGCACACAATGAATAAAAGATGGTTGAAAACATTATTTCGCCAAGAAAGAAGTGGAAACTGGATCCGGAGAGACGCAAAAGTGCATTAACGCACACAATGCTATTGGAGGAACTTCTCCAAAAAAAAAGAGTTACAAAGCTGGAGGTGAAACGATGTTCTGCTCGATGTGATCACGTTTCTATTCACAGTGAATAGAGCTGAAGAAAGTAAAAGAAGAGAAAATAAAAGGTGAGCAACTTGTGGAATTACAGTGGAATTATCCCTTAAAGTATCACTGGTCCATGCCTACTACCAACTATTCATTCACTAGTCAAACTCATTGAATGTGTTTATGTAACTGGTCACATGACATCTATTGTTCATCTGGTCTCATGACATCTATTGTTCATCTGGTCACATGACATCTATTGTTCATCTGGTCACATGACATCTATTGTTCATCTGGTCACATGACTTATATTGTTCATCTGGTCACATGACATCTGTTGTTCATCTGGTCACATGACATCTATTGTTCATCTGGTCACATGACTTATATTGTTCATCTGGTCACATGACATATACTGTTCATCTGGTCACATGACATCTATTCTTCTCTCCATCCTGGAGAGGAGTCCTCCTCTGTTGCTCTCCTGAAGGTTTCTTCACTTTTTCTCCCCCTGAAAGGTTTTTATTTGTATTTCTTGAGAGTTTTTCCTGATCCGATGTGAGGTCAAAGGTCAGGGATGTCATATTATAAAGCCCTCTTTAGGATAAATTGTAATTTGTGATATCGGCTATATAAAATAAACTGAATTGAATCGTGCTAAGCTAAGCTGTAGCCTTATATATTTAGCAGAGACGCGTTGCTCTTGTCCTCTAACTCTCAGAGTAAACATCTCTAAATGTCGCACCGGCCCTTTAACGGTGAGCAGTGCACTCAGGCTTTCAGGCTAAAAGTAGAAAGAACTGCCTTTCTTTTCGTCAGACGCTTCAGATATCCTCATATCTTCTGTGACCTTGCCCTCGAATCTATCAGCGGAGAGTGAGCCCCCCCCCCCCCAAAAAAAGAAAAGATTTCCACTTCGATTGATTGCTCTGGAGGCGGAGACTAAAGCCAAAGTCCTCGGGGATATGACTTCATTCTCGGTCGTGCGTCCACCGCCGATGCTCAGACGGGATATTTTTAGTGAATGTGCATATTGGATTTTTTTGAAAGCTCATTGTCTTGTGAACGTAGTCCGCAAAGCTCCGAGCTCAGAAGGCACTTAGCCGGCTTGTTTTACAAGAAGCTCCTTGATCCGCTCGCTCCAAGCCCTCTGCTGGGGTTTCATTTTCACATGACATTTACAACACAAGTGTGTGTGTGTGGCTCTTCCTTAGCACTGAGCTTTCCTTTCTCTTTTTCTTTTCTTAAACCTTTATTTAACCAGGTGAATCCCATTGAGATTAAACATCTCATATATATGAAACACACAGTTCCAAACACACAGATCAAGACGAGTTAAAACAAACTAAAAGTTAAGAGAAGGTGAAAACATTGACATTTTGGGGAACCTGCATCCATTTCTTTCATTTTATATTCTTAAAACATATATACTCTTAATCTCTTATGCCGATACCACTTGGAAACCCAGAACAATCAGCAGTTTCCTGTTCAGCGTCGTGAGATTAAACCTCTCACATCGATTAAGAAACAACTCCCAAGAAGTAGAAAATAACCTTTCAGGGAGAGGAAAAAGTGAAGAACCCTTCAGGAGAGCACCAGAGGAGGATCCCTCTTCAGGATGGACAGAAGAACAGACGTCATGTGACCAGAATGAAGCGTTACAGAGTTACACATTCGATGAATCGGACCGAGCAGAACCGTGACAAAGCGTCAGCGCTTTGGCTGCTCCGGTTGACGGGAGAGAGGAAATGAGGTGATCGGTTGGATCAATCTGGCAGTGAAACCACTCAACCGCCACAGGCACAGGTTACACCTCTCTCTCTCTCTCTCTCTCTCTCTCTCTCTCTCTCTCTCTCTCTCTCTCTCCGATCGGGCTGTTTGCGGTTGCACAGCGGCGGGTCTCGCAATAACATCCCCGTCATGTTTCCAATGAGCTGGATGCCTCCTCCGCTTAGCCGAATCGAGGTAATGGAGACATATCGGGCGAACGAATCACCAACCCGGTTCACCCCCTGATCACCTCCCTGTTCAGGCCCGTCTGCTGTAAATCACACAGTCTCGCTGGCCTCCATTGATTTCATTTGTATCAAATTGCTAATGCGGTTATTTGTCATGCATGGCCTCCCGTGGAGCTTGTTTCCCCCATTATACCGATGCATTTACATCTAATTACAGTAAATAGTGATTGCTATACTGTAAGTGGGCCTTTAGAACGACATCAGAGAGCCAAGAAAACATCTTGTACATCTCCTCCTACGACTTCCCAACAGCAGGACGCAGTGGAACCTTTCTGGATCGTGGTCCATGCCTACAACCAACTATTCATTGAATGTTTAGGTAACTCTGTTCATCTGGTCACATGACGTCTGTTCTTCTGTCCATCCTGGAGAGGGATCCTCATCTGTTGCTCTCCTGAAGGTTTCTTACCTTTTTTTCCACCCCTGAAAGGTTTTTCCTATTTCTCTGCAGTTTTTCCTGATCCAATGTGAGGTCAAAGGTCAGGGATGCCATATGTGTACAGATTGTGAAGCAATTGCGAGTTGAACGGAAAGGTACGCCGAGGAGTTTACCTCGATACAAAAGGTACATTATGTGTGGTTTGCCGCGGGTTTTGCATTCCTACAGGTCTTTCTTTAAAGACAAGCGTCTCTCTGGTCGATCGAAACCTCAAACGGAGCCAAAGACATCGATGAGCCGGGACTCGGCCACGCCAGCAGCTCTGGGAAGCCGTACAGGCCGCAGCCCGGCCTTCACAAGCCCATCTTTCCCTCCGTTCCAGCTGTTCCTCAGCGCGTTCAGAAGGCCAGCCAAATCGACTCAAACGAGCCACTTCTGCCAGCCGCTCGGGGTTACTCAGTTCCACAAGGCTGTGAACTCTTTCTGCAATTGTTTTACTCTTCAAAACGGTGAATTTCAGATGTCAGAACATACAATGGCTTTAATTCTCAATTAACTGGTCGGTCTACGTTCCAACCCTCACTTAGGGTCACGAACTTTGGGTCAGGACCGAAAGAACGAGGTTGCGAACACAAGCGGACAAAATGAGGTGTCCTCCGTAGGGCTCAGGCTGAGAGAGAGGGGTACGGAGCTCGGACATCAGGAGGGAGCGTGGAGTCGAGACGCTACTCCTTCGCATCGAAAGGAGTCAGTTTCTGTGCTTCAGGCATCTGATTTGGACGCCTCCTGGACGCCTCCTGGACGCCTCCTGGACGCCTCCCTTTAGAGGTTTTCCAGGCACGTCCAACTGTGAGATGAGAGGATACGCTGGAGGGATTATATCTCCCGGCTGGCCTGTGGACGCCTCGGGATCCCCCAGAAGGAGCTGGTCAATGTTGTGGTTGAGAGGGAAGACTGAGACAGATGGATGGATGGATGGATGGATGGATGGATGGATGGATGGACAATGTCTTCAGAATCGTCTCAGGACCCTCGACTGCTGGGTTGCGTCTCTGCTTTGAGCCTCTAATGCAGACCCGAAAGGGTTAAATGCTTTTGATTGGATGAGATTGACAGTTTCACGGGAGATTTCTGATGTAGGATACGGCGTCACAGCCTCTTTCAGACTTCACTACACAACAGCCGTCAGGACTGTAGCTTCACATTGTGTGTATTTCGTATTGTACTTATATTGTTGTGTTGTGTCTAATCTTGTACTGTTTGCTATTGTTTGATGTTTGTTATGATCTGTCAAGGGAATACATATGCAAATGAGCTGTACAGCTACAATCTGGCACGGTGCATCAAATGGTGACGTGTATGTTTTAACTGTACATGGTCCCTTTTAAATAAAGATAACAGTAATAGTGTTGTCATCGGTTGTAATTCCACACTTCATTTGTCTCCTTCATTAATTTTCCACTTTTGGTTTCTCAATACAGACAAGTCTAGTTTCTGTAACTGGGAAAGACTTTTTTATTTGATCTTATTTTTGTCTGTATTTAGCATGTTGACATTTTCTACAACTGAGGCTGCATGTATTTGTTTGTAAGTATCGGACAAATTGAAATATTGATCAGATGAAGAAGTTAAGGGATGACCAGAAGTCATTAGGCCACACCATTTGGAAACCATAAGTGAACAACATGTCATGTCAGTCCATCTAGTTGATGTTGTATTTCACTGGAAAGGGCAAACTCTAACCGGATCAAGTCATTAGGACCGTAGACGTCTGTACCGAGTGGCAATTCATCCGCTTAATGCAGACAACTCACAAAAAACTCACGGTAAACATCCAGATCATCACCAGCGTCCGGAGGCTTCATCCTCGGGGGACTACGAATGTCCGTACACGACTTCAGGGCCATGCGTCATACAAGCGTTGAGATATGCCGGTGTGGACCAGTCGGCTGACCGCCTGTCCGATAGCGCCGCTAGCCTGGCAGAAACCAGCAGAGAGCTGACCTTCAGGTAAAAAATAATCCTATTGTCCCCAGGGCGGACCTTTACCAGATCAATAATATCATCGTCATAAAGCAACGAGAAAGGCAGAACTGGGTTCAACTCAACCGATGAGATTAAGTCTACTGTAATGTAATTTCATCTACTTTATAATGTCAGATTATCTAAAACATGCAAGTCAGAGCTCAAGGTTCGAGAATCTGGGTGACGTGCCTCGGTTTAGGTGAAGCCCTCCGAAGTCAACTACCCTCTAGGTAGAATCAATAACTTCTTTTAAATCACTTCTTAAAACCCACTTTTAAGAGATGTCGTCCTTTTATGTTTTTATTTTAACTGCCTATTGGTTTGGTTTTAGTTGTATTCAATGCTTTTATGGTATGGTCTTTTTTGTTTGCCGCAATTTAAGTTGTGTTTATGCTTTGTTTATCTGTAGAGCACTTTGTAAACCTTGTTTTTAAAAGTGCTGTATAAATAAAGTTATTATTATTATTATTATAGGTGAGGTGCCTGGACTGACGTCCCTGGGTGTAGATGAGAACTTATGTAACAGGCCTCGGTTCAGGTTCGGGGGTCCACGTCTTTGTGTTCAACCTGATGGATCAGTCCTAGAATGAGGTAATCACGCCTGCATGTGATTGGACCACAAAAGCCGGGAATCATTTTTTAAATTTATTTTTTATTTTTTATATGGTTTATTAAATAAGGGACAGTGCACATTGATAAAAACATTTCTGTAAATGTGCCAGAGTTAGCCAAGAGGCTATTTTTCATCTGTAGTCTCAAAGATGCTGATGGTAAGAGCAAACCTAAAAACATAAGATTATAAATACAATCTACAGACAAAGCAAATCAAACAAGGGAGAACAATGCTACAATGGACAAAATAAAAACATCACAACAGAGTCACAATAAAAGCATACAGACCAAATGTGATGTATAGCTGCAAACAGGTGAGCGACAAGAGAAGACACATACAGAGACCGGACAACAGACAGACAGACAATCATCAACTGACAGACAGACAAAGTGAAAGTCCAACCTGGACAGATGGATGGGATAATGAACTCCTCCTCGTTTGTTGTGCATAAAGCTTTTGTTAAAATGCGTTATCGGCAGACTTCTCAATTTGCCGTTTGAGTGTCCAGGTTAATCTAGAAAACCTGTTTTTGACACGTAAGAAATAAAGTAAATAGTGTTCTTAAGTGCTGCGTCAATCGAGATTCTTCTTCATTTCTTCAAACCACGACGAGGTGATACGACACTACCTCCACCTGTATTTACTTTCCCTTTGACCTGCGTGTCCAACCTGCCGGTGTGTGAGGGAACCGGTGTCAAAAACCGCTCCTTGTGGTATTACGCATGCGCCGAGTCGATTTTCCGAGTTTTTTCGAGTTTTTTTCTGACACGCCCATCATGTTTAGCTAACCCTGTCTTTGCAACGGTGAGTGACGTCACCTTGTGGTATTGCGCCGTCGATTTTCCGAGTTGCACGTCATGCACGTCATGCACGGCTGATAACGGTGAGTGACACTTTCTATAATTAGACTCATGACAGAAAAAAACACTTACTTTATGCCTTTATTTGATGTACAGATGTATAAAACCATAAAGTAGCATTTTTTTATAGGGTAGCATGAATCGATACACAGCTATCAGTTTATGCAGCGGGTAGCAAATTTTTACAAGGCAGCAAAAAATGACAGAACACCGGCTCGCGGCCGTTGTTGTGTCTGCGGCCCGAGAGCCCAGCGGCCCGTCTGCATCGGCCTCCAGCGCCGTGTTACCGGAGATGATACCGGCTGCTGGAGACACCCGACAGGATGTGGAGAGGAGGGGGGGTAGACAGGGTGAACACACTCACACACACATGCACATACACACAGTCGGACACGTGCACATGTAGTTGCACGTTGGCACACAGTTCAGCGGTGTGTTTTTCTCAAAGATGAGACGGGATTTGTTTTATCGATCGCTGCGGGCGACGGATTGCAGCGCGATGGAGTCCAGAATGAAAAAACACGTGTCCGATCCTTCACCTGAAGTAACATGTCATGATGTAAAAGTAAACCAATACTAATACCAAAAGGTCCTGCATTCATTCATCGTGTTTACCTTCCAACAAACTATCCGACTATATCTGTTTTAAAACACAGATTATCACTTCAGTGGCTCTTAAATAGCTCTTATTATGGTACTTTTGTAGTTTGACGATGTTGAGGAAATGTTACTTTCTGTATTCTTGTTGTTTTTAGTTTGTACTTTAGGTTGATGCACTTATTGTAAGTCGCTTTGGATAAAAGCGTCTGCTAAATGACATGTAATGACATGTAATGTAATGTTGTAAAATACAAAGAATATAAAATAAGATGGGGTTGTTCAATAAAAATGGCCGCTCCATAACATAGCATTAATAATGGTATAACAACTTTAATTGCGTAGCACACAATGCAGGTTGAACTGTTTTCCAAGATAAAATAAATACATCACTATGAGGGATAATGAAATAAAAAAATAAATAGAATAAAATTGAATCATTAAAAACACTAAAAACATTTTAATAAAAAACGTCATTGTTGTTTTTTGTCTCTTTTCTTGTGTTCGGAGAGAAGCCGAGTGCCTGTGGGACAGGACACGCTGTATCTTTGCATCATATCACCTCAGTGGTCAGGGTCAAGTCCCAAAATACCCAAAGAACGTGGAAACCTGAGAACTGGACGTGAGCTCTTTGCTTTGTTCTGCCCGCAGCGCTCAGATACGGGGTTATAGGTTTCAGGTTGGAAGTTTTAGGTTTTAGGAGAATTTATTGCTGAGGTTGCAAGATGAAGATGGAGGAATGGCGACCACAGGAAGAACGCCAGGGTGGGGGTCTGCGTGAAGCGGGTAGGTAAGTCGGACGGGAACAACAACAATTGTACAGCGACCTTGAGTGCCTTTAAAGGCGCCTTATAAAATAAATGTATCGTTATTATTATTAATTACAAAACAAGAAGAAACGCTCAAATAATAATAATAATAATAATACATTTGATAGCGCTTTTCCAGGTGCTCAAAGACGCTTTACAACACATAATTAAAAGAAAAAGAAAAACCTAAAAGCTATGCATTATAAATTACGATAAAAACAAACAATAAAAGCAAATAAGAACATACAGAGCACACAATCACACATTAAAAGCAATTTTGAACAGGTGGGTTTTGATTTGTGATTTGAATAATGACAGTTCGGTGCAGTCTCGGATGTTTTTGGGGAGAAGACTTCAGACTTAAATCCGGGGTAGAAAACTCTATGAAACTTTGTGGAAACCTGTTCCAACCTGTAAGGACCAGAAACATTGGTTTCATAAACAGTGATCATGACCACTGTGTTTGGATTGTTTGCTTCCGTCTCAACCTGAAGATGGCAGCATTAGACCGCACAAGGCCAGAGAGAGGAGCGACGCTCCAGAACCTCAGCGTGAGCTCCCTGTGCTCTCTGTGAATCACCGGCTTCTGTGATGTAGAGCACGTGGGTAGAAAAGGGAAAGTTATAAGCAAGTCTCCCTCATCAATGTATTCCCTCCCCTACGATCCATTGGTAGGCCCCGCGAGTTTACATTCATCAACGCATGAACACGACCTCCTCTGGAGGGTTCCTCCTAGAACCCTTCCTTCCCCAGTGTGGCGTTGTGCAACATCTGGCTCGGGCTGTGTATCGATCCGGGTCAGCCGTGTGTGTGTGTGTGTGTGTGTGTGTGTGTGTGTGGTGTTAAGTGCACAGGTCTTTTTTCCTTTTCTTTTTTAAAGGTCCACCTCTCGTTTGTCCCGGTGAGCATTTACCGTCAAGCGGTGCTCTAACGTTGGAGGAGAGCAAGCGGCGGTCCCGGAGGAGCTCAACCAGCCAGAATCTGAATAATTCATGTGGTCCTCCTCCTCCCAGCACCGGGAGTCTGGGCCGATGAGAGCTTCTGAAACCTTTCCTCTCTCCTCCCTCCACTGTCCTTGTCTCGCAGTCTTTTCCAGTGTTATGCAACTGATACACAGATGATGATGCCCTGTATCTGGTGTCTTAACGCGATAATACCTCACCACCCTGATAACCCCCCCCCCCCCCCCCCCCCCCCTCCCTCGATGCCGTGCCGTGAAGGGGGCTCTTTGCGGGAAACTCTAGCATAGCATCCTATCTGCAGCTCAGGTTTCCCCAGCGGCTCAGCCCGACCGATGCTCATCCTCCGAAAAAACCCTCACATTTGCTTTCCCTCACCTCCTCTTCCCCCTCCTCCTTTCTTTCTTTCTTTCTTTCTTTCTTTCTGGAACTCTTTTTTCCTCACGCTCTAACGGAGGGAAATCAGGTGGGAAAAGTGACAGCGAGGAATGTGATTAATTAATAATGCAATGCAGGTATTTGCTTGATGTGAAAGACGTCCGTGTTGCAAATGAATCCGTCAGGTGTGTGTGTGTGTGTGGGGGGGGGGGGGGGGCTATCGTCCTTTGGCTATCGTCCTTTGGCTAATTGACGCCGTATCCCATTCTTCCCTTTCAACAATGCAGCACATGTGTGTTTGCTGGGGAACAGATGTCAGGCTTCTTTTAGAAAAGAGGAAATACATCGCTTTTTGTTAATGTTGAATACGTCAAATGATTTGTAATTGATGCATCGATGGAAAGACATAACATAAAAATAGCTTGTAGGGCATTTTGCTGATTAGCATAATGACTGACTGCTATCGACAGTTCTGGGAACGTGAAACGTGAAATCAAATATTTATTATATTCACGGGAAAAAAAGCTGTGGCCTTACATTACTACTCAACAGTCGGAGCCATTAGGACCTGACTTTCCGTTTCTCCGTCCTGCTCCTCCCCCACACGCTATCGTGTCTGTTTAATGTGTGGGAGGAGAAAACAAGACGTGTTTAACCAGCAGCCGGCGTACAGTCCACGGCTCACATCACCGCCAGTCCAATGGGCCTCAGGTAAGAGACCCAGAGAGCTGGTCCTCCAGGTGAGGAGGTGAGGCAAAACCATGAAATAAGGATGAATAACATCTGTTACAATGATACTACTGTGTCACCTGCATGGCCTGCAGCTGTAGAGAGGGCACCACGCGATACATGCTGCATATCATGGGTGGTTTGGGGAAGTTGGGCTTTTAGTTCATCCGACGATCGTCTTGGTGGAAGTACATCGATTCCTTAGCGCCGAGTCCAGGTCCGGTCCCTGAGAGGAGAAGTGAATATGGATCCCGTATCGTCACTCGCCTTGAGCCGCGTGGTGACGGAGCTTTTGGAGGCAGGAGCACCAAAGTCGTGTCATGCTCTGCTTGAGCCCGACGGGTTACCCCTTAACCCTAACCCCTAACTCCTAACCCCTACCCCTACCCCTACCTCCTAACCCCTAACCATATCTCCTAACTCCAAATCCCCTAACTCCTAACCCTAACTCCCTAAGCCCTACCTCCTAACCCTTAACCCTAACTCTTAAACCCCTAACTCCTATCCCTAACTCCTAACCCCTACCTCTACCTCCTAACCCCATAACCCTATCTTCTAACTCCTAATCCCATAACTCCTAACCCCTACCTCCTAACCCGTAACCCTAACTCCTAACCCACTAAATCCTATCCCTAACTCTTAACCCTTTACTCCTAACCCCCAACTCCAAACTCCTAACCCTTAACCCTAACTCCAAACCCCTAACTCTCCTTAACCCTTAACTCTTGACCCCTAACCCCCTAACTTCTAACTCCTCACCCCGTACTCCTAACCCTCAACTCCAAACTCCTAACCCCCTAACTCCTATCCCTAACTCCTAACCCCTTACTCCTAAACCCCAACTCCAAACTCCTAACCCTTAACCCTAACTACAAACCCCCTAACTCTCCTTAACCCCTAACTATTGACCCCTAACCCCCTAACTCCTATACCCAACTCCTTAACCCCTACCCCTAACTATTGACCCCTAACCCCCTAACTCCTATCCCCAACTCCTTAACCCCTATCCCTAACTCCTGACCCCTAATCCCCTAACTCCTAAGCCTAACTCCATAACCCCTAACTCCTACCCTACCGTCTGCTCCCCTGACCCTAGGCGTGTGGTAAATACCTCCTCCATGGCCTGCTTTCAGTCAGTTCTCATTGTGTATCCTGTGCTCCCATAACTGCGTGTCTTGTGGCTTTTGGCCCCTTGTACGGTCGTATTGTGTTACTTTTGTTTTTCTACTCCTGTCAAGCGCTTTGTGTCTTCAGTCTAAAACGTGCTTTATAAACACATTTGACTTACTTCCTTTCTCCGCTGATAGAACAGCCAACACGCACTCAGGCCCGTTCTTCAGAAGAGCACCCTGCACGGTCCCCGTGAGCCCTTAACTTAGACCCGTAATGGCGTCCGCCGTCACTCCCCCTGCAGACACAGAGGCTGTTTCTCAATCAGCGTACTTGTGCGTCCTTTCCTCTACTTGTGTCCTTTCCTCTACTTGTGTCCTTGTGACTCCTGTCTCCTCATCAGTCTCAGGTACATGTTCACACTCAAAGTCCTCTTCTCTCGCTACACGGTCAAAATGCCCGGATGTGACTTGCTCCTCCCACTTTACCCAGGATGCATCAGAGGAGACTTGTGCGTACTCTGGCCAGCAGATATCCCAGAATGCATTTCACCAGCAACCGGAAACAATAGCGGAGGAGAAAATAAACTACTGACAGATGACTTTTTATAAATACGACTGTTGTTGAGTCAGGAATGTCATTTTAGGATGCTTCATCAAATAAGCAGCCGTTCCCATCGCAGAAAGACCGTCCTCCCGTCCTCCGGAGTCTGGACTCCCAAGTCCAGACTCCACAAGAACACAAGTCTGTAGTCGTGTTCTTTGAATTGAGAAACGGCCAGACACCGACTCCTCCTTTCCTCGCTGTGACCGGATGACGTAATGCAGTCGCATCGCAGTCAACAATGCAGGCGAAAATGGATTAAAAGACTAGATTCTGCGGCTCGACGCAGCGCCGCTGCATTACGTCAGCGGCTCGTTTCTTGCAGTGTAATTGAAGCGGATGATGTCATCCAAACACAAGACTTCCATTCAGAAGTCGTCTCGTCGCTGCCTGACTGGCTCCGTCACGTAGCTCTAATAAATGGACTGCGTGCTCGGCCTTTTTTGCTGAGGAGATTGGCAGGTGTTTGATATTCACTGACAGCTACCCCCCACCCCCCTCCCCGGCCCCACCCTGTCTCTCAGCCCTCCCCCGAAGAAACCCCGTCTGAGTCTAAATTACAGACGACGAGACTTGGACGCCGTTCGAGATGAGTCATCTCGGGGAGACGGAGTGACGGAGGTGACTACCTCCAACCCATCCGCTCATAAGATGAATGACCCATCCGCCCGTTTATTGACACACACAATACAACAAGTCATGTTCACCATGCCAGGGCTCTCTCTCTTTGTCTCCTACAACCTGTGCAACGTCTCTCGCTCTGTCACTTTGTCCCCGTCTCTCTCTCTCTCTTCCTCTGTTGTGGCGGCCAAGGTTAGGAGAGGCGCAATGAAACAGGGCGGGGAGTCGGAAAAGAGAGAGCGAGGGAGAGGGGGGGGGGGGGTAAACAAATCCCCGTTCTGCCAGGACGTCCTCCTGCCAAAGTTTGTCTCGGGCCGGGAGGGAGGGATGGAGGGTGATGTGAAGGTGGGGGGGATGGGAAATGACGTGATCCCCCTTCATCCCGGCCAATAAAACAGAGTGGCCGGTGAGATCCGGATTCGTACGTGCTGTCAAATTCAATAAGGTAGTGCTTTAATGTTTTCTTTTAATCAACCAAATTGCATTACACACCGACTCCTCCGCGAGGCTCCGCGGAGAGAACCGGGAGATGGGAGATGGGAGGGGGCGGTTTGTTTTCTGAAGGTGTGTGTGGGGGGGGGGGGCATTCCCAATACCGAGAGGATTTTTATTTTGCGACTGCGTCGCACGTATGTGGACGAGCTGCTACTGTACTCTGTGAACGGCTCCTCCTCTGGTTCCCCTTGAATGAGAGGAAGCGGGAGTTGAGGGTCGGGCCGGGGACAGGCGAGGTGTGCAGACGGACGACGTCATCCCGGTAATGAACGCCGGCTCGACTCTTCCAGCGGCGGCCGCATTAACAGGCGGAGGAGCACTGCCCCCCCCCCCCTCCCCCCCACTACCACCCCCACCCATCCCACGCGCTGGACGCTGGTGTCTCTTATCATGAGCAATGCCCTCCCCATGCAACTTCCTCCAGCAACTTCCTCCTCCTCATCATTTCATCTTCCTCACCCTCACTAACTGCGTGCCCCACCCCCTCCCCCACCACCACCTAATATGACTCATCCTTTCGTGAATGCTCTTCTATACACTTCATTTTTTGTTCATTCATTTATTTAATTGAAAGTAGGCGTCAATTAGACATTTACGGATGTCTTTCAGGCGATTGACATCGCATGTGCAGAATTGTGGATGATGCTCACTTTAGTTAAATACATATTTAAAGCAAGAAATGTAAAAAAAAAAATATATATATGGGATAAACAACAAAAAAGAGACTGAAAGGAAAAACTAAACTTTCATTGATTTATGAAAATATAATCAGGTCTATGAGGTTTTACATATGCAACCCATTTTTCCTAGTATTAGTCAAAAACTGTTCCCGTTTGTCATCTTCTCCATGTTGTAAACGTCCGTCTACGTATTCAGAGTAGGACTTTATGTCTTGTTGCCACCAGAAGTACATTTATTAAACATTTATCTCTTTTTCACAGTGTTTACGGTAAATATCCCAAACACACGGCCTCTCTTCTCTACACTTCCATCATCTAAACCTCTTTTCCGAGGAGGCGTCTCTCTGCGTCCAGAGTAACCACCAGCTGCCCCGGTCCACTACGGCTACTGGGGTTGTAATTCCCGTTGGGGTTTCACCGCCGGCGGTCCCGTCCCACCTTGCATCAGGCTGAGCGGCTGTGGCCCCGGGGGATTACAGCCCATCCGTGGACGGATGGAACTTCACAGGGAGCAGTAATCCAGCCAGAAGGGAGGCTTTGCTGCTCAGCCGCCTCGGCCAGCTGACAGTCGACATAATGATCAGTCCGATATGAGAGTGTACACACGGCAAAGGTTTCCCGGACACAATTAGACTACAGTCCTCGCGTGGGCTAAAAATGGCTCGCCATAACACAATAGCGCTCCGTCCTTTATCCATCTAATGGGGAACTGTGACTGGAAGAAAAGCCTCAGTCTCAGCTGTGATAGCACGGTGGTTTGGCCACAATGCCTGGGGAGATGACCACAGTCACAATCTGCTGCGCCGTGTATAGTCTGGGATGCAGGCTGCAGTTTGGTTTTCACAACTCCCCCTATGAGTCACTCACGGTAGGGACGCCATTAGACGGTGACCCACGTCCTCCGGCGTTCAGACAACACACTGATTGCTACTTTAGAGGGACACTTATAAATGTTATGTTGTGTTCAGCTTGTGTCACTGAAACTGAAATACAAATGGAGGTATCCTTGGCCAGTATGACCCGAAAGAACTGGCCTGCAGGTTATTCATCGGCCAATGGGCGGGTCCTGATGAGGCACACTTGCTGGCCAATGAGCAAGCAGAAAGAGGGTAATATGATGAGGTAACAACATTTAAATATTTAACTGATGTACCGAGTAATAAGCAGTGATTTGGAAATTGTCCATAAGTCTCAAGATGGTTGCATGCACTATGGTCCATAGTTCACACTTTATAAACCTGAAGTGCACAAGTATTCCGTTTATATATATGTATGTATATATATATATATATATATATATATATATATATATATATATATATATATGTATATATAAATATATGTATATACTGTATATATGTATATATATGTATATATATATACATATATATACATATATGTATAAATATATATATATATATATATATATATATATATATATATACGTATATATACTGTATATGTACTTTATCCCCAGTACAGACATAATACATTTGTTCCAATGTATCCATGTACATGCACAGTGATTAAAATAGAACATATATGAATTCATTAACATTATGCTGTATATTCAATCTACAATAAGCTCTAACAATCATGAACCAGTGGTCCCCAACCTAAGGCCTGCGGGCCGGATACGGCCCCCTGAACAACATCAGAGACGCATTCTGATTTTTTAAATTTAATTTTTTGGTCTTGCCACGCAAATCCTAGACTAGCCCCTGTCAAATAGAACGGGATAGTTGCAAAAAGGTTAGGTAAGATCCCAGAAAGGGTTATTCATATTTGGTTATGTGGCTTTCTAGAAAACAATAAGTTTTTACACTTAGGCACCCCTGTGATCGTCACACTTTGTCTGTTACAAACTGACCCCGGCCCCCATCAGAGAAGGGAAAAAGTTATGTGGCCCTCACAGGAAAAAGTTTGGGGACCCCTGATCATGACCCGTGACGAGATGCCATCACAGAGACCTGCAACCTGCATGTCAGGATCCAACGAGACACTGACAACATCAGAAGAATACAAACTGAAACAACAACAACAACAACAACAACAACAACATTGTGCATGACTCATGTTGGACCGCCCCTCGGTCCCCGATGGGTGGATGACTTCAGCTGCAAAGTGACTTTGACTCAGTGAATCAGGAATCAGGTAACGGGATCGGGCTTCATTAGGTGACTTTAGCCGAGCTGGCAGACGGCCAGGTGAGCTGGACGCACAAATGGACATTGATTTTTCAATAAGGGCCCTGAAGCTGTCAGCCAACCAGGCGATGGTGATATCTTCTCTCGCGGGGATGGCCTCCTCCCGACCACAGGCCACCTCACGGGCATCTATCTTCAGCTCCACACGGCACCCTGGTCCCCCCCGGTCAGACCCCCGCACTGGCACTAAACACAAATGACCCTGAAGTGTTGCTTAAGTTATAAAAAACTAAAAAATGGGCATCAGTGTCGGCATGGAGCTGGTATGCCGATGAAAATATTTGTGTTTCCGTTTTTTATACATGCATGTTCATGTTATATTTGTCTATGTGTACAGATTGTAAAGCACTCCGAGACAAATTTGTAATTTGTGAAATTGGGCTACACAAATAAACTGAATTGAATTATATTTCATTGTTTTAATTGACTTGTATTACACAGAGAAATGCACTCAATCTACAAATATATCCGAGGTCTCAGTGGGGCGAATAAGGTTAGCGTCATGTTCTCCTGTCAGGTTATCCTTATTTATCTTGTCTGGTTCTGTGGCTTTCTTTGCCCCCCCCCCCCCCCCGTAATGGTTTCCATCCATCAGACCCGCCTCGGCAATCAGTGCCTCCAAGACGACGGCCATCGCTGCGTGCCCTCGTCCTGAACCCCGCAGCCAGCGGGGCATTAGGCAGTGACGGAGGAGAGACTCAGCCCACTGCATGACTCTTCAAAATGCTAATGTTAGAAGTCAGAGGGCCTCGATGCGAGGAGGACAGCGGGGAATGAAAAAAGGGGAGAGCGGGAAGAGAATTAGAAAGTCCCAGTCGGCAATAAAGATAGAGAGAGGAACTCTTTGTGAACCGGTCGTAACTCTTTGTGTTGGCGAGTCGCACTAAAAGTTCAGAGATTATACACAACACCGTGAGCCGGTGGTGAGTCATCCAGACAAAAGGCTTCTCTTTGTGCACAGTGTAACTCAGACTGACGGCCGGTAGGAGTCGGAGGCTGGTGGCTCAGTGGTGAGCATCCTTCAAACCAGAGGATCGTACAAGCACAGGTTCATTTAACCTATCTTCAGACGTCGTTATTTTTCTCTCTTTACTTTGCTGTAGTTTTGTATTTCATGCACGTCTTCTTTTTTTTTTTTTGGGGGGGGGGGGGGGATCATTATGCAGGTAATTTATCTGATACTTTGTTAGGTAGTCCGAATGTCATTTTATTCATCCTAGTTTTCATATTTTAGGGTTTATGTTGAAGTTACATTCATACAGAGGGAGGTTGCTCACTGTGAGAAGCAATGTGAATGTGTGAATGATGTCATGTAGTGTTAATGATGTCATCTAGTGTTAAGCTCTTTGAGTGGTTGGAAGACTAAAAAAGCGCTTTACAAGTACAGGTCCATTCATACAAGTACAGGTCCATTTATACAAGTACAGGTCCATTTATAGAAGTACAGATCCATTCATACAAGTACAGGTCCATTTATACAAGTACAGGTCCATTTATACAAGTACAGGTCCATTTATAGAAGTACAGATCCATTCATACAAGTACAGGTCCATTTCTACAAGTACAGGTCCATTTCTACAAGTACAGGTCCATTTATACAAGTACAGGTCCATTCATACAAGTACAGGTCCATTCATACAAGTACAGGTCGATTTATAGAAGTACAGATCCATTCATATACTGTAACTACAGGTCCTTTTATACAAGTGCAGGTCCATTCATACAAGTACAGGTCGATTTCTACAAGTACAGGTCCATTCATACAAGTACAGGTCCATTTCTACAAGTCCAGATCCATTTCTACAACTCCAGGTCCATCCTTAGATTCCCCCTGCTGAAGTGTCGTTGAGCAACACATCAGATCCAATCAACAAATCCCTGACCTGCTTGATCTTTTCAGAAATAAGTGATTTGTAATTGCAGCTATAATCCCTTCAGCGGCACGACTCTAGAATGAGTAATCGTTTCATTTAGTCAAATGACTCAATCTCAAGTAACAAGGTTGTCTCTGCTGAATGCATTATGATATTCAGCCGACAGAAAAAGGGGCTTATTGGGTTTGTTTGCCGCAAAAAAGTAGAGTTGTAATTAAATGTCCAGGTGTTTACCCACTGAAATGTTAAACCAGAAGATTATAAATCTTTCCCTCTGACAAGCACGTCCAGGTGAGCAGCACTTCATTGTGGAAATGAGCGTCCCTGTATCAACAAACGCCGGCTAATAAAACCTCCATTTTAATTGGATATCGGGCGTATAAAAAAAATCACCTGCGTGCTTCTGGGACTATGTAACCCTCACGCATGAATCAAGCCACAGTTTAACGCTCAAACTGTCCAGATTGACATTTTTCTTTGAGCTTTATTGGAATTGGATTTGCCAAAATAAAGTTGAAGTCCATTAATCTTGTTCTCCCCACGCGTCCCTTCTAATAGACTCACTTACATGAGTATACACATGTCTCTTTGCGCCGAGTGAATGACTGAGTGGGTATTTGAGGACACACAATTTCCCCCCATTCGAATATTTGCTGTCAAAATCAAACATTGAATGAAAACTGCCGCAGACGTTTGAAATGCAGACAAAAAAGCCGCAGCGGTAATCACTTTCACAGTTCCCATCCCAAAGCAACAGGCCTGGAGCAGCTTTCTGCACGTTTTCCACCCAAACGACTGACCTCATGGCTACTGTATGAAAACTTCATCCAGGACCCATGGCTGGAGGAGAATTCATATTAACTCCTTAATAATCGACATCTAGACCTTCGTCAAGTGGCGTTACACTGATTTGCATCCATAAAAGGAAAGAAATAAAGAACAGAAACGTACATTTGTATGTATCCCCGTGGGAAAGTCTTCCCTGCATTTGACCCATCCTTAATTATTAAGGAGCGCTAGTCTGCAGGGGAAAATACTTTGGAGTGTTGAGAGAAGACTTTGGCGTTAAACTATGGGAACTGGCTGCACTCGGCCATCTCCCCAACTTGTACATGTAGACCCCTCTAACATCCGTCAACGTCCATTACCCGCGGCTTTCTCCTGCATCTACATTACTGCCACCGCCACCGTGGCTGTGACAAACATTCGCACCCCCCCGACCCACGACCCCGGCGTCTGCCACACAAGACGCATCAGATGTGAGTGTGCCGGATCGCTCGGCCGCTTTCCGTCTTATTACGTGCGCATTTCTCAAACTTGTGTTCCGAAACCGGTCTACATTCTCTCTTTTGCAGCAATTAAGGCATTTCTCTCATTCCCTCTTCCTTTCTTCTCCGTCCTTTTGGCGAGAGGCGCGACCACGTCGGTCAGGTCGTCTCGGCGTTCGCGGGCCAAAGCTGACACAACCAATTGGAAGGAGGCGACCGTGATCCGACAACAACAAAAAAAAGAAAAAGGGGGGAACCGGGGATTACGGCGAGGGGGACGTCTGGGGTTCGAAGGAGCAGCGAGAGTCACACGGGAGGGCGTGCCATTGTTCCCCGACCGCCGATCGTTTTTGGCAGCCGCCGGTTCTTTTCTTTCCGAAACCCAAAGAACCGTCCCGCTCTGGCAAAAGAGATACCGAGAGGTTGCAGTGAAAGAGAAGCATTCGTGTGGCTTGAGGGCTGTTGAACTGGAATATAAACCCTCTTCTGGGCGACTGTGAGGATTAGAGGAGAGTCTGACGTGTGCTGGGGATGCGCTCTGTGAAAACGATGAGTCACTCACTGCACTTGATGAAGAGAACGTAGAAGACAATATTAATATGAAGGGTTGGTGGCAGCCTCGATTAAAAGAGCAGCAACAATCTCTCCCTCTCCAACTGACCATCTGGTTGATAACAGAAATGAAACCACTTAAAATTAATAGCTTGCGATTTTGAGAAATAAGCTTATTTGCATTCTTGCCTTCAGCAAGAGAAGAAGATCTATACCGCTCCTCGTACTTTTGGAGCGGTTAGCAGCAACGGGTTGTGTGTCCGATTATTTCTTGGTTGGATGCAGAGACTCGCTGGACTCTTTGATGGTTAGAGAAGAATGTTGCTACTCTGGACCAAGACATGGCCCACACAGGGCAAGTGTCCATATTCCCAGGGTCCTATGTTACCACGGTCCAATGTTCCAAATGTCTTATGTTCCTAGGGTGCTGTATATTCAGGTTCCTATGTCCCCAGGGTCCAAAGTTCCCCCAGGTCCTATATTCCAAAGGTCTTGTGTTCCCATGGTCTTATGTTCTAAAGGTCTTATGTTCCTATGATCCTATATTACCATGGTCCTATGTTCTAGGGTCCTATGTTCTAAAGGTCTTATGTTCCTATGGTCCTATATTACCAGGGTCCTATGTTCTAGGGTCCTATATTCTAAAGGTCTTGTGTTCCTATGGTCCTATATTACCAGGGTCCTATGTTCTAGGGTCCTATATTCTAAAGGTCTTGTGTTCCTATGGTCCTATATTACCAGGGTCCTATGTTCTAGGGTCCTATATTCTAAAGGTCTTGTGTTCCTATGGTCCTATATTACCAGGGTCCTATATTCAAGGGTCCTATATTCCAAAGGTCTTATGTTCTAGGGTCCTAGATTACCAGGATTATATATTTGAGGGTCCTATATAGCAAAGGTTTTATGTTCTAGGTTCCTACATTACCATGGTTCTATGTTCTAGGGTCCTATATTCCAAAGGTATTGTGTTCTAGAGTCCTACATTACCAGGATCCTATGTTCTAGGGTCCTATATTCCAAAGGGTCCTAGATTACCATGATTATATATTTGAGGGTCCTATATAGCAAAGGTCTTATGATCTAGGGTCCCAGATTACCAGGATTATATATTTTAGGGTCCTATATAGCAACGGTCTTATGTTTTAGGGTTCTACATTACATGGGTCCTATATTCTAGGGTCCTAGATTACCAGGGTTATATATTCTAGGGTCCTATATTCCAAAGGTCTTATGTTCTAGGGTCCTACATTACCAGGTTCCTATGTGCTAGGGTCCAACATTACATGGGTTATATGTCCTACGGTCCTTTATATGCACGGTCTCACCTGAACGTGCCGTTTACTCTGTTTTCAGTCTTGTTGCTAAACTAAGCTAACCGACTGCTGGCGGTTCAAGGAGGCAAATAATTGCCTTCCCCAAAAAGGTTAAACTATTTAATTAAATCACGAAACATTAAATAAGACAACTACGTGTAGCTCTGCCAACACCCTCGCCATGCGTGAATAAACACAAATATTTGATCCATTTCACCTCTTGTGCAGCAGAGAATCTGAACACGGGTTAAGAAAACCTGTTCAATCCAAAGGGCGGCCATTATATATGTGCCCTTCTCCACTAATGCAGGTAAAAGATGGAACGTGGATGGGAGGGACCGCTCCGTGACCTTTCAACGGCGTAAAGGAGAAACAACCCACTTTATCATTGAAGCCGAGGGACAGGACAGAGGGAGACAAAAGGTATCGGGTAATGGAGACAGCCAATGTTGGACGTCTTTTAATATCATTAACTGCATGTCCATTTTCATTTCATCGCTGGCTGGGACAGCACAATGTGTGTGTGTGTGTGTGTGTGTGTGTGTGTGTGTGTGTGTGTGGGTACTATATGTAAGAGAAAAGAGGTTGAGCGAGGAAACAGAGGGCATACACACATTTATCTGACAATGTCGGCTCCATCCACACAAGTGCATGCTTTGGACCGGATGTGCTCATTATGCATTACTTTCACGAGCGTAGCAAAATATCATTAACAAAACCGACCGCAAATCCTCGTCTCGTTTAAACAGCCAGGTGCACCGAGGGCACGGCAATACGAATATTAAATATCCCCGGGAATCAGGGGTTTGCGACGAGGTCGGGAAGTTCTGAATATTCCCACCTCCGGTTCAGGTCAATAAAGTTAATCATGAAAAGCTATATATTTCAAGGCTTTTAGTGTTTGGTTCCCATTTCCAAAATGAAACTCATGCTGCTTTTGCTTGATGGTCAAATATAAATTATCTAAATAATGTTGTTGAATGAGTCTTTTTTTAAAAGCCCTTCAGAGGATAGTGAAACACGTTAACGTGCGCTCTGGGTACGAGGTGGCAGCGCGCGTCCTGAGAGGGATCCATGTCAATCCGAAGCCCGGAGTGAGAGCGTATTGTTTTTAATTGGGCAGCAGATGAAATTGAATGCGTTTGCTCTGCGTTGCTACATATGCTGCTGTAACAGAGCACTCATCAACTCCACGCCGCAAAACCAATATGAAAAACATCTGGTTCAACATCTCCCACTTCCCGGAGCAATGGGCTTGAGTGGATTGTGGCACCGTGACCTTGAGGGTGGAGGTTCGCGTTCGGCTTCGGCGGCTGCGTTTCGTGCCTCTGAGGCTGAATTAGGGCTGTGGAGGTTTTGCTATTGTTCTGTTGAGGCTGCCAAACGGTGACTCTCTTCACAGTCTGACAGTCAGAAATGTGATTATTCCCATTATGCTCTCCATCTACTGTGTTGTGGTGCTTCGTCAACTGAGTGAAACCAGGACCACGTTTCAGGAATTTCCGTGCAACGCATGAAGCGAGCGCAGATATGTCAAATTGTTCTCGAGCTTTTTCATCGGATGGAACTGCAGTCCAAAAACTGGGGGTTAGTTTCCTGTAGAATTTAAAATACAACAAAAAATACTTTTAAATTGGGATGATTTGAGTTGCTGCATCTTCATGCTGCCAGTTTTGTATTTATTTTTTATTTTTACATCTTTCCATTCCGTCTGAACTCTGTGATTTGGTGAGATTTAATGTCACTCCTGAATGTAACCTCATATAGTTGTATTTGCAAAAGGCCCTTGCTAAAATATCTTGATCCTGAGTGCAGGACACACTGATTATTCCCATTGGCTTGTAATGCCGTGTTCACAGCAACAAGTCATGTTCAAGGGAAGCTTTAAACTGACGCCTGTGCTAGTGAGACTCAGAGACAGAGACCTACGAGAAGCAGGTGATCACATACATACAGGGTCTGAGTCCAAGCAGCAAACAATACCAGGCAAGGTGAAGGCAGAGATCCAAAAATCTGATGCAAAAATCGGATTAAAGAAACGATGGATGGCAGGAACTTACACGACGAGAGGTAAGAATTTCAAGAAGAAACGAAGAAGAAAAAACATGATGTCGTACAAACAACATGAATCAAGAAAGTAACATTTCTTCAAGAAAGTCAAACTACAAAAGTACCATAATTAAATGCCTTTTAAGTGCCACTGGAGTGTTATTTGTATTTATATTTATTATTTTTAATCCAGATATTGTCAGAAAAGATGTGTTTTTAGTTTCGGTGGAAGAAAAAAAAAGAAGCAAATAAAAGCAGAATATATAGTAGAGAGGCCTTCTTGATTAAAATGATCATCAATTGTGAATGATCATCAAACTTTTATTTCGGACTCAAGGTCCAGATAGTACAAAACATTAAAATAGAAAATCACAAGTAAAACACATCGAACTACAAATGCTTTATGAATAGACAGCTGTACCAATGTCTCCACAGCTGGGACCGGCAGTGTATCGTACTGAACTTTATATTTGATAAAACCACGATGAATTCACTTTGTGAGTCATCAACCCGGCAGATCAATTTGTTTATAAGATTTCTTAGAACAGCTTTGGAAAGTATTGCACGAATGCATGGTTAGGGAGTGCAGATTTTAAAGAATGTTTGCAGTCAACAACTTGACATTTCCTTCAGCAGGAGTTGCTAAACGGCTTTTAGAGGCAACCGTACTGTCTCTCAGCTGAAGATTGACCCTCGGGGGTGCGCTCCGTGGTTCGGTGGGCGATACTACGGCAAAGGAGGCGCACTCGCTTCAACCCAGTAAGTGTTAAGAAGCCGTGAGACGAGACGCGAAGGCCCAAAGTCGTCCGATCACATCTGTAACAGACTTATGGGGAAGCACTTCCTCCATTACGGCCTATACGCCTTAGAGGAAGTCTCCTCGTAGATCACCTTTAGTGCCTTGCTTACACTTTATTCCCCTCATAAACAATCCCTAAAAGGTGGGAGGACAAGAGCCGTACAGAAGGTTTACACAATGGTAGCAATGCAGTCCGACGTATATTACTCCCAAGTAACGTGTTATTAAAGTCATTTACAATTTCCACGTCATCCTCGCATGGTTTATTTCACTTAGAAAAACACAATGAATTGTTTTTCCCAAATGTCCTTTCTGAATAAATTACATATAAATCAAACTGTCTGGCGGCCGGAGAGAAACTCAGTGGATAAAATGGAGGAAAACACGAGTTCGGCCTCTGGGTATTGTTCCGAATTCTCGTCGGTTCTTTTGCGGCACTATCTTTTGATACGTCCACATGCTTTTCCTGGATTATGTGGCGAGGCTTGAACAAGAGGAGTCACTGGGAAACCCAAATATTATTTCACAGAAATCCAATCTGTGGGTACAAGTATGACAGCAAATAAGCGGGGCCCCCGTCCTCGCTGTGCACCACCCACAGAGCGACGCCCTCGGGCGTTGTAAAATCCCTCACTCTGTCTGGATGACCTCACAGCTTGGACCTCTGCTCAGTCCGGGGTCTCTAACCAGAGTCCAATAAGCCACCCTATAACTCGCCAACGCCCTTTTCATGTGTCTTCCGCGCTCCGTAAGAATCCCGACACCGCAGAGTTACAGCTATTCGGACCAGGGTGCCGAGCGTCAGTCCAACACTGGCGTGTTCAGATTAGCGTGGGTTGCGGCCTGGCGCCTCCATTGTTCCTCGTTGTTATTTCAGAACCGAAAATGTTCAAAAAAAGGGGGAGAGAAAAACACACACAAAAAACACATGTAGGATGGTTTTCACTGGCGGAGGGTCGTGTGAGCTCCGGCGAAGACGTCTTTGTTGCAGTCGTGTGGCCCCCAGACTTCGGGGGAGTTTTTTGACACAGGCTGCACGAAGCTAGCCGCACCGCTTTCTGCTGCGTCATCGCCCTGTGCCAGGCATAATTACAATGTCAGTCTGTTTGAAAAGCAGTGTTACGGGAATGTGCCGGGCCCCATTACTGTATCAAGACCATACGCTAGGGGCCGCGGGGCCATAAAACACTCATCTGTGACCAGCAGTAAAAGAAGCAGCAGAGCAACAAAAAAAAAAGAAAAGAAATGGCACCCTGACAACATAGCATTTAGTGCAATAATAATCACACACCCTTTTTGCTTTTATAGCATAAAAGCTTGATTGATTCATGGCCTTGAGGAAAGAACACATGGAAATGTACTTGTGACAGTGTGTGTGACCACGGCAGTTTCCAAGGACTATACACTCGCTCATGCAGAGCCAAATGTATCCGAAATTGGGGAACATGAAAGGTAAAAGATTATACATCTACTGTTAGGATGCTGCTATTTTGTGATTGTGCTTACTTGTTTTGGATGAAATGAAACTTCAGGGTTCAAACGGTCATGGAAAACCTGGAAAAGTCATGGAAATTAAAAATGGTTAATTACAGGCCTGGAAAAGTCCTTGAAAAGAATATAATCCCAAAAGTTTTGGAAAAGTCCTGGAAATGTGTTTTATTCACGTGTTAATTTACGCAGTTTGATTAAAAGAATAAACATTTATATCAATATTTATTCTGTATTTATTCATTTGTGTCATTGAAGGTATACTTGTTCGTACCCCGAGATTTCATTCATATTTGGTCATGGAAATTTGGTTTAAAGTCATGGAAATCCATTGGTCGACATGTGTATGAACCCTTAAACTTCTTTCAATGCCGGAGCGAGTGGGTAATAGAAATAGTCCATAGGTACAATGACACAGCTCAAATGCTCTTTTCCTCTTCCACAGATTTCTGCAAAAGCCAAAAAGCCGTTTACATAGCGCCTTTCAACCTTACTGGACAACACTTTCTACAATTGGACCGACAGATGAAGCCAGGGGTCGAACCACCAACCTTGTATAGTTACAGGATGACTGGAAGCTGAGGCTCTGACAGGCGACCCATGCAGAGAGCAGTTGTCTTGTGGTGTAACTCGAGAAGTCGAGTCGGGTAACCAGCAGAACGTCACGTTGCGCTGAGCTACGTTGAAACGTTATTCATCCTGATTGGCGGTCGGACAAGAGAACTAAAGCAGCAGCTTGGTCTGGCTCCCAGGGCGTTGGATTCAGACGCTTGGGTAGCATCAAGTCTGTATGTATTGACCCATCCGCGTCAATATTATACATTCACAGTGACGGACGTAGTATTTAGAGGGAGATGCCCTCTACGGGAGTAAGGGGAGTTGGTGGACGCGTCAAACAACCAAAGAAATTGATATTCTGTCACATATAATACGTGACAAGCACGCTTTAAGATAAACCATGACGTTTATTCCTTAGTTAAATGAACTACTTTTAGTTGCCGCCCTCATTCACAGCATCGAACCTTCACCGGTCTGATGGTGAAGAACAGAAACCGACCTTCACTTTGTTCACCTGATAGTCGCTCACCTTTTGTTCAGTGCTGGTTCATCAGCGTGATGAGTCTGAACCCAAAACATCAAAGCTGTGGGTTCTAAAACCAAACCAATAAACTAAAAGGGCACTAAAAAGCTGAGGAGAAAAAGCAGAGTGGTATTTATTTGCAGGGTTGTCACTACAAATCGATTTCACATTATACATAATCATTGCAGTCATTGTTAATATGACAATATTGATTATAGCAGCTTTAAAAAAGTCAGACTTCCATCAGCCTTAGGCAAATAAAAATCATATTACGAATGATTTGGGAGAGGTTAAGCAGCTACAAATTGGTTGGGGTTGTAATGTTAAATAATAATAAAAAACAGTCCATTACAATTACTAAGAGGGTAGAAGCTATCTTGTTACGAGTTGAGAATTGAACCTGGGTCACTGCAGTTAAAGCAGAGAGTGCAGAGCCCTCCACCACAGCGACCACGACGGCCTGACTTTCCGCTGCGCTATTTCCATGTCCGACCACGGCCTGTTGCTAGTCATGTCTCCTTCATGTAATCCTTTTGCGGTGGGAAAATGTATTTCTCACTTGTACGGTTTAAGATGTTGTGCTTTTTCCGCCAAAATTGTAGGATACCACACTGTGTGTGTGCAGTACTGTCGTAGGATTTATCGCTCATTGGAAATGATAACAGTGCATATGCTAGTGATGGAAAAAAAAAATAGACTGGGATTTTCCCCAAGATAAAAATAAGTGAAGCTGAATCTGCGATGTAACATGTGTCCGCTCAGAGTTCGGTAGAAGCCTTTCTTGTCAATCATCCGAAGAGTGTGACCTCATGGAAGTGTATCTATAATACTGTCCCTCGGGATGATAGATGACTTAATAGGAGACAATGATAGTTTGTCTCTATTTAATATAATATTCAATCATAACGAAGTGGAACTGTGCAAAGATGGGAACAATTCTGTATGGTTTCAAACCAAAGATTAGCAGAAAGATGATAATAATGGGCAAAGATAATCTCTATAACTATGAAACTCACACAGGACTTCAAATTGACAACTTCAATATATATTTACTATTGTACAAATCTGACAGATAATTCGATTTAATTAAATAATGATGGACAATGTAGACATTGTTTTTATTGAAACATGATATTCTGAGAAATGTATGGACTTCAATCTTCTGGTTAATGTTAAAGTCATAAAACTCAGCAGGTTGGCCAAGATTGCCCATCGATATCCATATTCACTCCAGTGGAGAGTAAACATTCCTTTAATGCAGCGTGTCGATCACAGATTGTATCTTCACACACATGGCACGGACCGCATGGAATGTAAACCGGTTCTGACCTTGTGAGATCTTTGGTTCACACGAATAAGTCCCAGAAACGTTCAGGTCTGATACTGTGATCAAGGCAAAGGTCCAAAAGGACCTGAACCAATAAAAGATGGAAGCTATCCAAGATTTCCGGACTATTGTAGAATAAGCAGCGCTTGGCTCGGTTTCCACCCTCCGCCGAAGCAAAGGTTCGGGCCCCGTCTTCAGGGTCTTGACTGGATGCCATTGGAGCGGGCCGCAGCAGAAAAACAGGTCAATACTGACCGTTAATGCCACGATTGGATGGTTTGTGGTCCGACCATTTGGAAGAGTGAACTAAATAACATTTCACTGGGGTTCATAAACCTCTCGTGGATGTTAAAAGGCCTCCTCTATAAATCCTCAAGTGTTGAGGGCAAGACGTAAAAGTCAAAGTCTACAGGAATGACTAAATGTATAGAACATCAGAGTTTCGAGGGAGTCTCCATCCAGCACTTGCCAGATAATTAAACTATAGTACTTCTGGTGTTATGCAGGCAATATAAAAAAAGACAGTAAAAACGTATGAGTGGTAAATTATAATCACTTAGAGGACACAGTGTGCAACAGTGTCGGGTGGATATGATCCGGATTATTTCCCCGTCAATGATACTTTACACAAATCATAACCTGGAATTCCCCTCAACCCATCCAGTTGTAAAGTGATCTCAGTTATTTCCTTATTTACAATTGCTAACGTTGAATAGTGCTAACTAACAGTTATTTACCCTATTGATTCATTTCAGCTCTCAAAATTGATATTGAAATGAAAAAGGTGCAAGGATTCACACATGTCACTGTACAGAGGAGTATTCTGCTTTATTTAATCTATACAATCTTTGAATCAAATGATATATCTATGTTCTTCATGTATCCTGGTACAAGACACATTTCTCAAAATCCTCCAATATTATGTAATGCATGTAATTACACGGATAGTAAACTGTCAACTTAAATACACGTGTAATATCACGTTTTATTTGAACATGATTTCTGCTCCAGCAGACGAGTCTACTCATTCTGACTGGTTTAAATTTCAATGATGATGATAATACAAAAAAAAACCATTAGCTTGAATGCAGTTTATTTCTCTACAACTTATAGAAGCTTCACACTTTGCATCAAAAGATGCTTAAATTAATACAGAACAGTGATGGTGCTTTACATTTAATTCTCCACATAGCTAACTGGTTTACATGTAACCATAATCACCATGACATTTATCAACATTTTTAATAAATCACCAGCATGGAGTAACCAACTTCTGTCCAACTTATGTTTTTTATGTTGTACTGATAACTCTCAATTCACTTTAATATTGGAAACTTCACATTTTACCTTATCATTAACACAGAGAAAAAACAACAACAAAAGGTATTATAGCTAAAAGTAAAATCCTAAATTCGCAAAACCAGCTACAATAAATAAAAAAAAATACCGGGTCATCAAACACTCGCTAGTATTGCAAAACTAGGATACATCAGCATGTACAAATGAGTGGATCATTCTTACAAATAAAAACTTAACATGATTTTCTCAAATAGTTGTTTGTTACTTTATTCATTTTCAGAGTGTAGTGTATTGCTCTATTAAAGTTAATGTTTGTTAAGAACTCAGTAGGTTTATTAATCCTTTGCCTTTGTTTCTACTTGGGTTCTTCTTTGGTTGACAATGTGACAAAGAGCAGATCCTGGTCTTTTTATTCTCTGAATGCTGTTAGTGCATTGACAGCACTTCCTACATCGGTGCTCCAGCCAGAGATGTGAATTATTGGTCCAGACCGGTGATCACTTGTGTTCCGATTGTCCTAAAACTTAGCGTTTCAGGCCTTCCTATTCCCCCCATCTCAAAGTCAATGGCTTTTTCAAATGGCTTTTTGGGCGAGATGCCTGAAATAATTTCTGTGGTTACCCCGAGCTGGAGAGACATTAATGTTTTGTTCTACGATACAGACTGTGTCAATAGGTTTTAAGAGTCTTGAAAAAGGTGGCTGCTGAAATTAAATCATGCGACCATAGAGTAGTTTATTAATTGCCCCACGTCAGCTTTTTACAGGGTTCATCATGGATCACCGGGACCTTTCCTTGACTTTAAACCAGATTTCCATGACCAACATTTTGTGAAATCTCTGTTTACATGAAAAAAGTGAGAAAACGTAGTATTTAGAGAGAATTGCAAAGTGTACAGTATATACCTTAAATGCCACAAATGAATGAGAGACAATAGTTTGATTAAAAGTTTTTATTACTTTTTATTTAGCATTTTCCACAAACAGATTAGTCCTTGACATCAAGAAAAAAAAGAAATATATATATATACCAAAATAAAATCAGCACGCATCCAAATCCATTCATATCCACAGACACATCCGCCCAACATTCCCACCAACCCCTCCCACATGTTTATACTTATACATCTACCCTTCAAGAGTAGGACCCAATGAGGAGGGAGGGAAGGACCAAACAATCAAACTAAATACAACCAAATGATAAGCATTAAATACATTGTATATAATGATTACAAGTTTAATCAAACTATTGTCCCTTACGTGAAAATCTGTCCGACTGTAAATAGTGGTTCAGGTTTTTCAAATAGAAAGACATCGGCCCTTTGCTTCAACACGTTGGAAGTAAAGGGCAAAGTGTCCAAACGAATAGAGATATACGCGTTTGTTCCACGATGTGGGGGCAGAAGCTGAGCTTCGGCATCCGTGTGAACCCATGTTGGAGGGTTCTGTACCCAAAATGTTCCCATAAAGAAGAGAACCGGGGATCTACAGTGGAGGTAGAAACCGTATTCCACTGTTTTTATTCCTGTGGGAGGCTCTGTAACCTTTTTAATACACTGCGAGATGCCTTTAAAGGGTTCGGGGAGACCTGGTCCAGGACCACTTTCATCTTGGGAGTCAACTATGGGAAGGTGAAGGCCTCCAAGTGGAAGCTGCTGAACCACCTGGAGAGGCTAAACTGCTGTCGGTGTATCCAAGCAGGAAGCACAGGGTGGAGGACAGAGCAGGGCAGGAGGCTCTTCCTATCTTCATCTGCCGCGTCAGACAGAATTTGGGTCGGTTTCAAGTTTTTTAGCAGCATGAACAACATGCAAGTTTTCTGCAAAAAGTGGCGCTATAACAGTCTGATGAGTGGCTGAAGGAGAGCTTGTGTGGAATGCTCCTTTTAATGCAAAGTGAGGAGCAACTGTTTATGTGTGTTGTTTGCAATGACTATGATATTGACACAATCTATGGTCAAATCACATAATTTGATAAGGACTTTCTCAACAACGCCGGCTAAAACGTCAGTCAACAGCTGCAATGGGAAACACCCATCAGAGGAATGAAGCCTAAAATACCCTTTTCCACGAATACATCCAAAATATAATGTATATATGTTGTTTTTTTTATGTAAAAGCTGCAGTATCATCATAGTTCCTTATTCAAATTGACTTCAACTGCACATCAAAATGTGTGCGTGATGCATTTGATACGTTTCTAAATGTGCAGAGTTTATGACCTTGGTGCTGCGGTCATCTGCAAGAAAGTTTGCACAGGGAGAAGCAATTTTGCATAGGGAAAAACAAATGCATAACGTATACCGATGAGAGTAGGAAAATGAAGATTTCATTGATGTCATTGAAGGATGACTCATCCAACAGGGAAGCCAGCAGAGCAAAACATATCGGTGTATTACATCCAGTAAGTGGTGCATCATCTGATTTGATGCGATTTAAGCAAGTGCCTCCCCTTGAGAAGGCATTATACTAATGTCTTGTATACTAACAATGAACTAATGGTAGTTTGAAGTTGATCAAAAGCCAGCTGAAAGTACACGTTCTGAGGTCAGGTTGAAAATAAAGTAAACCCAGAAGGATGTTAACTTATGGTTATCATTATGTATACAAAAAGGATTTGGCCTCATACTAGTACACAGAATAACAACAAAAGCATCCTCGGGGTTTTTAGAGTCCACGGTTGCATCTGTATAAAATCACTTCCATCTCTGTGAGCATACTGTGCGACCTCAAATTTCCTAAATTCTAACCTGGTCGGCTCGCTCTTCTTAAACCAGGTATCCGTCTCGTGTTGTGAGGGCGACGCATCTTGCTTTTTAACAGCATATAACACCTGCTGCTGCTTTAGGTGAAAGTAACTCAAGTTAACACGCACATGTGGAATTTAGCCCGATGGTGGGCTGGAAAGACGATCCTCTGAGAAGAGTGGCTAACTCGGAACGGAAGCCCTGCTGTGACCAATATATATAACGCGGCATGAGTCATCCTTCCAAGACCCCACAGATATGATGACCCTCGACACTGCATCAGTTGGGCCCCTGAAAGACAAGGTTTACATATTTGCGCTCTGATCTTCTTCAGATGTTGCTCGTCTCCCTCAGGGACAGCCAGAGGGCAGAGCGAGGCCGGAGGACAGGAAAGGGGGGAACAGAAACCAGGACAATCAGTCCTTTCCCGAACGCCCAGGGTGTTACATTTTATGTACCGCTTCCTGAACCAATGCCACCGATTTGATTAGTCTGAGGAAGGCATACACTTCATCGCTGCCTTTCACACTCAGCGACTTTGAATTATTTTACAGGGCGTGTGTGTCTATGAAAGGTTGGACTTCCATCATGGCATGACGAAGAACAATCAGGAAGACTGAAGTAAGTATGATCAATCAGGGTCTGATACATGGCATCATCTCGCTGCTCCCCACAGCCGTTACTACAACAAATATTGCCGTTTGCCCGTGCCAGAAATTATTCAGAACCACATTTTTTGTTATTCCTTCCGTCCACACCAGTGTGGCTGAAGTAAACCCACAGGGGTGATGAGAATAGTCTGGCTAACCCTTACCTCAAAGAAAAGCCCCCAGCAGGTGCCAGAAGCGCCGCAAACAGACCACATGAAGGGAACAGGGGCTGTTGAAAGTAAACAAATTAGCCGTTGGCTTTTTATGTTGTCCTTAGGTTTGTGGGATGTCATTAGAGTTGGAGCAACCGCAGTTAGAACCTCTCCTGAATGCAACAACATTTGAAGGGATAACTTATGGGCCTCTCCAGAATAAGTACATACCCCACTGCTCTTACAGAGCTGTGGCGATTCCGGGTTGAAAAGAGTCGGTTGCTTGAGTTAGGTCGATACGGAAAAGCAAGTGGTCGGAACACAGCCAGGGAACAGGGAGAACAAGGCAGTTGAGTAGACTAATTGGGGGTAGGGGTGGATCATCGAGGAGGCAGGAAACACACAAAGGCATCAAGTTAACAGATATGACAGATGAGTGGACCTACAAAACCAAACTGATCAAATAAAACCAGGCAAGTGATCCGAGAAGACCGAAAACATAATAACGACCTCAAAGGCACTCCGGTATGAATCTACGAGGACTACTGCCCCGAGGTTCTGGAACAACGAGCAACCTACCGCGACATCATGGCTGAACTGTACGACTTGGGCCTGCGACCAGCTCGGCTATACCCAAGACTTCTAATCACGGACAGAGAGGATAAGAGCCGTTTCTACTTTTCGTATGTGGTGTAAGAAAGGCCTAGGTAGTATTAAAGACTTTTATAAGGAGGGGGACTTTATGGATTTCGCAGGGCTGTCATCTAAATTCGATCTGCCTAAATCAGACTTTAGACACCTCATTTAGACTGAATAGCCCCACTTTCCTAACCACCGCCCTGGATCTCTGACTACTTGTTCTGTGTGAAAGGGCTCTATTTCAACGATATATGGCTCCATGAACTCCCTTAACCAAGACATCTCGTTTAAAACAGGCCCGGGAGAAAGAATTTGGTAAACCCATATCTGATAGGTTTGTATTCTTGACGTGTCAATCCGTGCGAAACACGGACTGTTGCAATGCAAGTGTGGTTTGTGTTCATTACACAAATGCCTGTGAGACTTAAATCTGAATATGAACAACAGCTGCAATAGGTGTAAACAGTTACCTGCCGACAATACCTATACGTTTTGGTCGTGCTCAAATTAATATTCGATACACTTAGCACAGTACTGGATGTAAAATTGGATCCTGAACCAATCTCAGCACTATTTAGAATCCAACCACCGGAAATACACAATCTGCCATCAAAAGGGCGACACATCCTGGCCTTTACAACACCGTTAGCTAAATGCCTCGTATTATTTAAGTGGAAACACGCTCTCCCGCCCACACATTACAGTTGGTTAAAAGAGATCCGTAATCAAATATGACTCGAAAAGAGCAGATGTACGCTCAGAGATTCCAGTGAATTCTTTGAAGAGACCTGGAAACCTTTTATTAACTATTTAAACAAAGCTGCAATTATATTTTATTTTGTTTGGTAGTTATGTAAGCATATTTCCACGTCTTAATAATTTAAGTTACCGTCATCATTTGCAATCTGATAATGGGGTACACAAAATAAACTGAATCTGTGTATACAGTGACAGTGTGTCACAGTTACACAACATCCAAGCAACCAACAACTGAAAGTAATGTTCTGTATAACTTCTTAATCACTCTTCATTCCTGTATGCGTTTGCAAAATCGATAAAAAAGATTTAAACAAAAAATGGCATTACTATCAAGCATTTACTTTATTTGAAATAGTTATTCTTTGCTCCATAAAGTTACGGTAACTTTTGGTCTCATAATGCCAAGCCTTCGGCTGTTTTGCTCCGTATGTTTACTTTTTCACCTTATTAATTCATTCAAGATCAGAGAAATTTCCTTGGCATTTACAACTGAAAATATCTTGGATCCCACATTTGCCTCTTTTTCCCTAATGTTCAGCCAACGGTCTCAAAATTCAAGACTACAAACAATGATGAAAAGCGTTTCTCTCCTGATTTTCAATAGCAGCCAAGTAATTTTTTGTATTAGTTACAGTGGGATCTGACATTAAAAAACAGGAAATTAAGGTGCATTCATCTGCCCTGTGCCATGACTGTAGCCTATGTGTATAAAACTGTTTAAATCTGTTAAATTAATGAATCCTGCTCGATGACATACAATGCATACAGCGCCGTCGGTGTACATTTTCAATTCCCATTTCTCTCCTCCATGCAAAACAGTCAGAGAAAGTACAAAGGATGGGATGAAATAACATTTGCATTTTATTCAAAAGCAAATTCCTGGTTGTGCTCATCAGGAGACTGTTGGAGGAAGCGTCTTCTGAAGTCTCTGAATGCTAGAGACTCAAATGCAAGACTTCCCACATCCAGATGTGAACAAAAGGTCTTTGCTAGAAGAGTTCCGGTACACGGGTAATAGTCCAAAAACAGGCAAAAGAATGAAAAAATACGAGGATCTGAGTATAGTTAAATGAATATTGGTCCAAAAAAATACTTGGAAAACAGAAAAGCATAAGGAACTGACGGCTGGACACTCACTGAAACAGGTAAGATGAACTGCCACCGACAAGAGGGGGCAGCAGACGACACAATGAAAGAAGGGTGATAACGAGGGACAGGTGAAACCAATCAGGACCAAACAAAAAAGGCGGGAAATCACACAAAGACAGGAAGTGAAACCAAGCAGGACACACAAGGAGATTAGCTGCCCAAATAAAACAGGCAACAAACTCCAAACAAATCCTAGATGAAGACAGACAAGTCCAAAATGTTGTCCACACATTCACGCTTCCAAGACAATGACGTTGGGGTTGCCCATTTTCTCTAGCACCATGCAGAGGTTAGCGTTTAGCTCAAAGCAATGCTGTTTCTAAGTACAGCCTCAGTGACCACTAGACCCCTCAAGCCCTGACCCCTCAGTGACTTCTCCTGGTCTGTGGTCAGTGGTGCAAATATGAATGGGACAGCACTTTGTTGCAACATATCAAGTGACCAATACTTCATAAAAAGAAAATTGTGTACAACTATGGGTATTTATGTTATACTTTTTATCCTTGATTTGCTTTCTACAGATTAGAAACCTAATTAATCCTGAATATCCACACTGTTCCTAACCACCCCCTTCGATCTACTTGAAAATGTCAATTTTCTTTATTCTATTAATTGAAAAAGCACAGATGGAGTGACAAAAAGTTATTTCAATAAAAACTCAGCATAGAGCCTTAGACCATTTTTTGGGGGGCGGTGGGGCGTAAATATTTTTTCTTCAAAGTGGGGCGTGACAAAAGAAAGTTTGAGAACCACTGCCTTCGACAAAGTGGACACCTAATGCTGACTTTGTTCATAAAGGGCTCGACATGACAGAACTAAACCAGAACCAGTTAGCGGAAGCGAGCCTCACAGTCTGGAGGGTGGCGATTGAGATTGGGCCATACTTTCGGGAGGGTCACCCAGACATAACATTGGTCTTTTATACTTTAGATTTTATCGTCACGGCTACTCAAAATTATCCTTATTCTCTGCACATCGGCTTGGTTAGGAAATGTTGGATGTGCCTGAACAGGCAAAGACCTGCGGCAAGAGACGTGTCCGATGATATAAACAATTTCAGTTTTCATCTGCATGTTAAATAGCTAAGTATAGTCTGATGGACTGAACTGTCCGTCTGCAATTGGCTGGTCTTTAACGTCAACTGACAGGTTTTGGTTATTCTTACAAAATGGACCTAGACTCACACCACTGTGTCTATGCTTATCCAGCTTGTATGTTTGTACAGTTATTAGCGAGAGGACAGTCTGTCTGAAGGACCACCGTGATCACACTGTGTGCTGTGCGTGAGCCACATGCCTGCCAAGTCTTTGTAACAAAACTTCTTTTCTTTTTTTTTAAGAAACAGAACACTGAAAGAAAATATCTGTATCCAAAGGGTGTGTATGAGGTTAATGGAGCTGGGTCATGCATTAAAAATGGGGAAAAAATCTAGACAGAACACCAAGCTCATATGCTCAAAAGTCATGACTGTGAGTCCCAGAAATATCAAATGTTTTTCTAAGAACATGTGAATACAATATCCTCCGGGTTGGTGCTGATTCAAAGCGTCAGTGGAGAGCGTGTGAACAGAGCGGCGGTCAAATCACGTCGGACCCTCGGCTGCATTTCCATAAGCATCGAGCCGTGAGACGCATCGAAGCCGTCGCATCGATTCCCCCGTGTGGTCAGGAAAGTGCATCTGAAACCTTCTCATGCGCACCAAACATGCCTATACATGGCGCATTATAGTTCCAAAACACCAATCCCCAACAGTATATCATCTTTTCAAACAGTAAATACATCTTTGTTTATTCCAGCCATTGTTGAGTGCGCTGTCGAATAAAACACCCACACATTTGGATGAACGAAGGCCGCGATCAAAGGACGGGTCTGAGCTGCTTTCAGCACATTGTCTGTTTGAGTTTACATACGTTCATATTCAAAGGCCCGAAAAGAAGAAAAAAAGTGGCTTGGCATTCACTGATGTAGCGTTGAGAGGTGGTCGATTGCTTCACAAAAGCAACTTTATCGTGTGCCGTTAAAAGCTAAATAAAGACTTGATCTTTTCGGTTGCTTGGTATTTGCACATCTATCAACCCCCCACAGTCCATTGTTTACTATGCAAACATTATGCAAATCAAATAGTTACGGTTCAAGAAGCATATGTCCTGACTGTATAACCTGAGCTGACCCGAGATCAACATAGAAACGTGCAGTGGGACATGAATGAGTGGAAATGTCTTCTTACATAAGTGAATGTATTTTAAATATTCAAATCCATCCATTGTCGTGGTATTTATTAAGCGAATACACAGATTACGTGACACAGTTCTGCATCATTCAGTCCGACGTGGGCCAAGATTTCCCAGAATTGGAAAAAGGTGCCGACGAGCGTCGCTGCTGGACTTCAGCTTGATTTAGACCCCGTTTACACAATGGGAAAATGCATATATTTTCATGCGTTTTGGCCTTTCATTTACACAAAAACGGAGGTTTTATCACGGAAAACGATCATTTCTGAAAACTCTGTTTTTGAGTTTGCGTGTGAACGAGGTCAAACAGAGTTTTAGGTTGTCAAACGTCACAGCATGCGACTAAAGATGCTTCACGTCATGTGAGCGTCCTATGGGACGTATGCGGACGGCGTATTTATGCGGGTTCATATAAACAGAAACTTTTTTGAAAACGACCTTGTGTGTACAACGTTATTTTTGAAAACGGAGGGGCAGAAATATTCGCTTCTGCAAATACGTGTAAATGTGGCCTTAAATGTGTGAGGATTCAAATATGGTGTGAAGTGCGTCACTCCCAGCCCACTGGCTCCGTTTCAAAACTTTATTTGTGATGTTACCCAGAACGTCAGCTTCTCGGGCACAACTGTCGAACATGGAGATGATTAAATACTTCACCGCCCAAAGGAACGCAGTACGGACTCCTCTGAAGAACATGTAGGTACGTGTAGAGTTTGGCAAAGCATCCCCACTTCCGAGACGTGACGAGAAGAATGCTAAATACGAAGAACATCATCACTGTCATTGTCGCGGTGCATACTGTATATTACTCAACGCTGCAACTGCTACCTCTACCTTGCGCTTTTTTTGGCTCGCACTAGAAACAACACCACCGGCCGCTCGGCTTGTTGTCATTCTTTGCCCTCTCCACTCCGGCATCCATATAAAGCTCTGGCTCCCCACTCGACTGGCGGATGATGAGTGACAGCATCCCTGATTCCCAGAATCCAGAGCCGGCCGGCGAGGAGACGGGAGGCTGGGCCGGGGTGCCAGCGAGCTGGATCAGGGCATGTGTTCCGGATGATTTGGTGCACAAACAAATCACTGCTTCCCTGCCTCTCGATGATGGACTATTTGCTTTATTTATTTCCCCGTTAACAGACGAGAAACAGTCGATCCAAACCCCAGAGGAAGACTCGCTAATATTTAACCCCTTTATGACTCTCAACTGGACGGCATGACATCAGCAGTAGCAGCGGGGATAAGTAATGAGACGCTGTGAGAGTTATTTATTCAGATGAAATGTATCTTGAGGGCCATCCCTTGGCCCGTCTGTTTGAATAAGGATGCTGCGTGCGTCTCGTTCATCTCCGGGGGACTCGCCCACGAAGATTAAAAAGCCCTTTGAATACACAATTAAGAAAGTTTAGGTCAACCCTGCTCTCACTCTTCCCCCCTGAACCAATGAAGCTCAACCCTCTCTCACAAGGAAAAGCTCTTCAAATGAGCATAAAGCACAAGCCAAGCCTACGCTACACATCTGTACTGATTATAATTCAGAGAAGGAAAACACTTCTTTCTTTTTTTTCGGGTTCAAACATGCCCACAAAGCATTCAGGTGGACCCGCCGACTTGATAACGCTCCAACAATGCATCAGAACAAAAATAACAACCATGAGGGTGTTGACGCACGAGGGCAAAACAGAAATGCTCGCAGTCGAGGAAATAAATAGTTTGTGTTTTTTTAATCCCATCGCTGAGACCTCCAGGAAGGAAAAAAAACATCCCAATTTGGGCTGCGAGGAAACCGGACCGGTCTCCATCTTGGGCTGGTCTTGGATCGCAGCCTCCGCAACAAAACACATTTGCATCGGGGATTATTTTTCCGAAGAAGGGGGAGACTCATCTTGCAGAAACTTTCCAGAGGTATAAGCAGCGCAATTATTGACAACCAGTCACGGCCGAGGTAACCGGCACCCTCCGTAGGCTCCGCTCGGCGGGCGATGGACGGACACAGATCTACACGAGCGTCGCTGTGCGGCACACAGACGCCTTAATGTGAGCAGGCAGCGGCAATTCAGAGTATTGAGCTGGACCCGAGTGTCTCAGTCGCTAATGAGACGGGGAACTTTATTGGACTTTATTGGAAATGTAATAGCTTTAAGGAGAATCTGATCTCCTCTTTCTGTTTGCCGTTGGTGCTTCTTTGGATGTGCAACTGTATCCAGGCTGGTGTCATCAAGTAATTCTACCTAAAGCCTGCGTGATGATACGACTTAGACCCCGTTTACACAATGGGAAGACGCATATATTTTCATGCGTTTTGGCCTTTCATTTACACAAAAACGGAGGTTTTATCACGGAAAACGATCATTTCTAAAAATTTCTGATTTCTGAAAACTCTGTTTTTGTGTTTGCGTGTGAAGATAAGATAAGATATTAATTTATTAGTCCCACAGTGGGGGAATTTCAAGATCACAACAGTGGGTGTACATTAGAGCATTAATAAAAATAAAAGAGAAAAATAAAAACACAATACTAAATTACAAAATACTAAAATCTAATACTAAATACTAATACTAAATTACTAAAATACTAAAAGGGGAAAACAAAGTAAAGTGCTGAGTAAAGTAAAGTAAAGAACGAGGTCAAACAGAGTTTTAGGTGGTCAAACGTCACAGTGTGGGACTAAAGATGCTTCACGTCATGTGAGCGTCCTATGGGACGTATGCGGACGGCGTATTTATGCAGGTTCATATAAACAGAAACTTTTTGGAAAAGGACCTTGTTTGTACAACGTTATTTTTTTAAACGGAGGGGCAGAAATATTTGTTTCTGTAAATACCGGCTATGTGTGAATGTGGCCTTAAAGAGCGCCTCAAATCTGTTTACTGTCGTTCAGGAGTGGAAGAAGTACTCCGATGAATTACTTCCATAGAAGTAGCCTACTAACACAACAATGTAAAAAATAAGTAAACGTCCTGCGTTCAAAATCAAATAGAAATACAACTTATTATGAGCAAAAATTTGTAAAATTAAGGAACTTTCAGAAACAGATAATCTGATAATTGCACCTCCTTCATGCAGCGGTCGACCAGGTAAGCGCAGCTCGTTAGCACCGCTACTCCTCCGTCAGCTTCTCTCTTTCTTCAGTAATATTTCTATCAGGGAAAAACAGCTGCACAGGGTTATGCAACCACTAACGGGAAAGATCCAGACTCGACAGCTAAACAATGAGCTGGAACTCGCTCCTTAAAAAGCAGAAAACACTCCCGAGGTGATAATCCTCCGTGGATTCCTCCTCACGTTGTTTTCACCGTGTGATTTGACGCATTGTTAGGATATTGATTATAGTCTTCTAACTGGCCACGTGACCCGTGTCAGCATCCTCCACCGTGCAGAGTGTGTTTGATGTTTGCCTCCATGACGCACATCTTCATTCCCCCGTGTGCTGCTCCTGATGAATAATTAAGAATGGACAAGGCGGATCACTGCCACGTATCGATTGTAATGCGTAATGCTTTTATTTTTTTGCCAAGCAGTCTGCGACGTGGAACGTGTTTACGGAGAGCCGCAACAAGACCGACAACACCTCGACGCGAGGAGCTTTTTTTCACGTGAAAGATTCCCACTTTGACCCCAGAGGGGAGTATGTGGGGAAATTAGAGTACATGGTTTGGCTCTCTGGGTACAACGAAAAAGAAAAACCCGGAAACTTTAGCCAACACTAATAGTGGGGCGGGGGCGGTCACAGGGGCCGACCGCAATTTAGATGATCAACTGCGTCATTCAGCAGAGGAAATGTATTCGAATAACGACTCACGGGATAATTCACACTTCTCGTAGACTACGGAAAGAAAACATCGTTGGCCCGACGCCTGCGACTTTAAATACGATCGCTCAAAAACAGGTTTGACCGAGTATCATTAGTGGCTCCGTGGATATCTGTATGTTTCAGTGTTCCCGAAATGCATAATCGAGAGCTTTTGCTGTCCCCGGCACGGCCATTAAAACGATGCCACATAAGTAATGGCTTTGTAGCCTACGCTTGTTATATACTCTGGCGTTGACTTGAGGACCCAACTCATAAACTTATTTTATTTTTCTGTTTTTCTAGTCGTCTTGTTTTCTATACATCATCATTTCTGTTTCTTACCACCACCTCCCAATTAGCGTTTCTTAATAAATCCCTATACCTAGAAGTGGTGGCGCAAAGTGGCTCTGGGATTTACATGGGTAGGAACTGTATGAATTTGGTTCACACAAACCCGAGTAGATGTCTGAGAAACGTTCCAGCGAACCGGAGAAGCACTTTGTCGCCCCGGACCCGAGCTGTCCGGGGTCCAACTCTCCAACGAGGAGTCTCCGCCGTCTGGGAGATAGAGACGGAGTGGAACCCATCACTATTACCTTGGCTGTTTGTGGTCATCCGCCTGCCATATCCCTCTCCCCACAAGCAGATGGTAGCATCGCTACCCTGCCAAGTTTACACTGCGAGTGTGTGTGTGTGTGTGTGTGTGTGTGTGTGTGTGACACGAGTATCTACTGTGTGTGTACGTGGCAATAACGCGGTAGAGTTCATCGGGATCCATGGCAGAAGAAAGGCTCCTTGAAAACCGCCCTCCTCCCTCATCTTCAGGAAGAGGGCGCATACTGGACGCCTTTAGCGTCCGTTAGCCGGAGAGTTCGTGTCACGGGGGAAGAGAGTGATGCATCTTGACTGGCTGTTTGTGAGAGAGGGTGTAATTCGGTAACCCGGCCACGCTGAGAAATGAGCCGGCGGGCGACCGGCGGGGAAACGACTACAGTCGACTGAGTCAGCGGACCACAGTGCAGAACGTCCTGCACAGGGAGGCTGTAAACCGACGCCATCATTTACACATAAACCATGTGTGTGTTTCTTATTCTTCTATGCCAGAATCTTCAGTTATCAAGCTCCTCTTTTATGGAACCAGCTTCCACCTTCAGTCCAGGAGACACAGTCACCTCATGGAGAGTAGACGACAGACAGGAATTAAAAGTCTCTCTTGTTCTGTCTGTTTTGTGATTTACACTACCGTTCAAAAGCTTGGGGTCACTTAGTGCTTTCTTTTTCTTCTGTTTTTTTCCAATGAAAATGACATTAAATCAGAAATACTCTCTATACATATTTAATGTGGTAAATGACTATTCTCTACTTTTTAATGAAGTCTCTACAGAGGTGTATAGAGGCCCATCTCCAGTTTTGTGTTATTGCCTTAGAAGACGAGCAGAGGGGTAGAACCCCATTGAAACCCTTTTTATTTTGCATTTTCCACAAACAGATTATTCCTTGACATTGAAACCCTTTTTATGTGAGCGCAGCTGAAAACAGTTATGCTGGTGAGAGAAGCTCTAAAACTGTCCTTCCTTTGAGCGTCAAGTTTGAAGAACAACATTAATATTTACAATGAAAATCATTATTTCTAACCTTGTCAATGTCTTGACTATATTTTGTATTAATCTTGTATTAATTTAATTAATAAAAGTGAGAGTTTTCATGGAAGACACACAATGGTCTCGGTGACCCCAGACTTTTGAACGGTAGTGTACATGCCTTAAAGGAGGATAATTATCGTGTATCTGGCAACCCTGAGATCGGTCGACCGATGACTGTTCTCTATACCATCAGAGCTCGCGCAAGAAGGTGGAACGTAAGGGAGAAACCATTTCCAAAACTTGTAAGGGGTAATAACTAGTTTGTGAAAGACCCAGAGAAACACAAATATCTGATGAAGCAAAAAAAAAATATGTCCGGGGGAAAGAGGACGTCTGGTCAGCCTACTGGTGGGGTCAGAAGTAACCTTCAGAAATACTGAAGCAGGCATTTGAATGTGCCTGAAATGAAAATGGCAGCCTACAGTAAAAACCCAGAGTCATGCTCTCTCGCTGACGGGACGTCACTTCAAACCGAGCGGCGGAAGTGTTCATCGTAGACCCAGCGTGGGGAACACGTGTCCCATTGTTCCCCGTCAGGGCCTGGCGCCGCGCCCCGGTCCTCCGCTTGACTCAAACCGTGTTTACCATTCCTGGACGGTATCGTGTCGGCGTGCACAGATGAGATGTCTCGCTGCGTATGGGAGGAATAAAGAGAGAAGGACACGTTACAGCTTGTATGCATTCATCAAGCCATGTAAATCGTTGTCTGTACCCCCCCCCCCCCCCCCACCCACCCCCCTTCACGTATACTCCCAGGCTCCGCTGCATCGCTCTGCGGTCGCCATTAACGTTCACCCAGGAAGCCCAATCAGGAGCCAACTCTGGTTCTCCCTCCTTTTTATCGTGTGATTAAGGCCCGAGGCCGTGGGTGGGGGCGAGCCGGTGCATCTGGCGTGTGTGTGTGTGTGTGTGTGTGTGTGTGTGTGTGTGGGGGGGGTTGCGGTTTGGGAAGCCCGGGTTTGGAAAGAACGACCCTCTATTGGAGCCAGCGTCTTGCCCCCCCCTCTCTCTGATTTGACACACGCCCTCTTCCTCGCCGCGCACGCCGCCGGAACATCCTCTGGAAGATGGCGTCCGTCTTGGAGGCTCCCGGTCGAAAGGGTTTGCGAGTCCAGGCGTCGCCTGCAGCCAATAGTTTTAATTCCACGGGGCCCCAAAAAAATAAGCTCTTGGTATCGTTGAAATTACCGTGGAGTCTCACCCGACGGCACGCACAAACTCGAGCTGACACCGAAAACATGCCTGCACATTGTCTGCACATTCATAATCACACTTTCGTAAACCACACTCTCTCCCTCAAAACACACACACACACACACACACACCCACGCACACACACACACCTCCCTCGGGGATGGTCTCTCGCCTTGAGAGGAAATCATTCTCCGAGCGTCGATGCCCTTGGAGAAAAGTGAAGTTTGCGTTGCTGGTACGATTGTGTGTGTGTGTGTGTGTGTGTGTGTGTGGGGGGTAATACAGAATCAACAAGTAGATATTGTGCAATGACCACACACACACACACACACACACACACAAACTTGATGACCTTACTGCTTCATATGCAATGACGGCATTGCATTAGGAAATATGTCCACACACACACACACACACACACACACACACACACACACACACACACATCAATACGTCGTGAAGCAGTAGCAATGCTCCCTCTTCATGGATGAATGAGATGAGATCAACTTTCAGCGCTCTGTCCCCCCCCCCCCCACACACACACACACACACACAAAGCAAGTCATTTGCATAATGAAATACATTGTTTGATGAATGCGTACTTGTGCAAATAACTTTTCCCCAGGAGTTAATTTGACTTGATAAGTCAAGCAAATCTACACAAATACCCCAGAATGACTGAATGTGCGTTCACTATGAGGTTAATACTCGGTATTCGATGGGAACAGATCAAACACTGGGAAGCACTAAAGTTATCTCCTCCAACGTCAGGTGTCACCCGACTGATCCGTCCTCCATTCTCCATTCCCAAAAAGGAAAGAAAAGGGAGGGAGGGAGGGAGGGAGGGAGGGCGGTGGGTCGGTCCGCCCCTGCTCGTAGCCAACACACTATTTCATGGCCGGCCCTCGGACAGGGCAGATTTAGCGCTGCTCGCCTCGTCCATCTGCAGCGCCCGGCCGCTCGGCCCGAAGGAGACAGAGATGGATGAGCTCGAGCCCTCCCTCCCTTTCCACTCCCTCCCTCCCTCCCTCCCTCCCTCCCTCCTCACCTTGGGAAACTTTCCCCTCGCTCGGGTCCTCTGCTCGTCATGGAGCAGCCCCCCCCCCCCCCCCACCCTCTACTTTCTTGCTCCTTTAGTTTACCCGTTACCACCCCCACATCCTCTCCTCTCCCACTTTGATCTTCTGAAGACCCTCCTTCATCCTCCGCTTCAATTATCACCACATCCTTCATCTGCCTCTCAGAGACACTCGTTATTACCCCCCCCCCCCCATATTACCCATCGGGTTCTGACCTCTCCCCGGTGGATAAGCTCATCATCCCTGAGCTCATCCTGCTCAGCTAACCTGGGCCGCCGAGGACGAGCAAACCCTTCTCCTGGGGGGCTAATCTCAGAGGGAATCTGGGATTACGGGCGAATCACACACACACACACACACACACACACACACACACACACACACACACACACACACAATCACCTGAGCCCGGCATCTTATCGGGGGTTAGAGGCTTCTCCGGCCGGGTCGTCCAGATTTGAGCCACGACGAGATGTCAGGAAAGATCCGAGCGACTGGGAGGAGGAGCCTCGATCTCCTCGACTCACATCTGCACAGGAGGAAAACATTCATCCGAATTGATGACCGACGAACGATGCATTTCACTTTTCATTTTTCCTTGAGCAAATCAGGAGTCGCAGAGCGCCGGATGACTCCCGCGTGACGGAGGTCGTCTCCTTCCAGGCGCACGCCGTGCAGAGTTCTGCATCCGGACTACAGGTGGCACTGTTGCCCCAGAATGGTTGGCACGGCATACTCATGACACCTGGTCAGACTGATAACCTTTGACCCCCCCCCACACACACACACACACATTCACACACACACACTTCAACAAGTTCATATATATATATACGGCATTCTTCACACACACACACACACACACACACACACACACACACGGCGTAGCTTCACATCCAAACAGCCTTCAGCTGGGACTCTTCAAACGGCGCTCCGCAGCCTTTTCCCTGTAAAAATAACTCGGATCCGTTTACGCTCACGCGGCCTCCGGCCTCCATCGGTTCCGCCAGGATCGGCGAGTCGAATCAAACGCAGACGCGGCCGTCCGCCGACCGGGAGGAAGAGGGAGAGAGTTAAAAAAACTGGAGCTCTCTCTCCGCACTTTTGTGTGACTACTCTATTTAAACACCGTCCAAGAAATTACTTCTTTTTTTTGCAAAGGCGAGCATGAACTCAACACTTGAGTTTTCCAGCAGCCCGAGGCTGAAATGACGAGACAATTGCCTCGACTTAAACAAAAGAAACGGATGGAGCCGCTGACGGAGCACGGCGGACGTGTCTTTCCTCCCGTCGCGACGGTTCGGATTCACCAGATTCACGTTTTTTTGTTTTTTGGGCCTTTTTCCAACTTGTGGCGCGCAAATTACTGGCAGAGTTTTCCCGCGGCTCCCTAAACTGAGATGACAGAGGTGTTCCTCTGCTGCTGTCCGAGGTAATTGAAAGGCAGCGCTTTGCAGCTGGAATCACTCTGAGAGAGAGAGAGAGAGAGAGAGAGAGAGAGAGAGAGAGAACGACAGACAGACAGCAAAAGAGAGCAATAGAGACAAAGAGAGCTAGAGAGAGAGTGAGAGAGAGAGACAGCGAGAGCGAGAGCTAGAAAGAGAGAGAGAGCTAGCGGGAGACGGACAGAGAGAGAGAGAGAGAGACGGACAGAGAGAGCAAAAGAGAGCGAGAGCAATATAAACGGAGAGAGCTAGAGAGAGACAGCGAGAGAAAGAGAGCAAAAGAGAGCGAGCGCAATATAAATGGAGAGAGCTAGAGAGACAGCGAGAGAGAGAGAGCAAAAGAGAGCGAGAGCAATAGAGACGGAGAGAGCGAGAGAGCTAGAGAGAGTGAGAGAGACAGCGATAGAGAGAGCTAGAGCTAGAAAGAGAGAGAGAGAGCTAGCGAGAGAGACGGACAGAGAGAGAGCGAGAGAGACGGACAGAGAGAGAGAGCAAAAGAGAGCGAGAGCAATAGAGACGGAGAGAGCTAGAGAGCGACAGAGAGAGAGAGAGCGAGAGAGAGACAGCGAGAGAGAGAGTAAAAGAGAGCGAGAGCAATAGAGACGGAGAGAGCGAGAGAGAGAGAGCTAGAGAGATACAGACAGAGAGAGAGAGAGAGAGCTTCAGATGACGTTTCACTGCTGCAACGTGACCAAAGAGAAAGAAACTCTTTGAGGAAACATGTTATTGGTAATCAGTTCTACTTTTATTAAGACATTTTAATAGATTAAACAACACAGACGCACAGCAGCAGTCGAGCCCTCAGTGCAGACGGGTGGGCTCTCCACGCGTCGGTATAGATGACTGACTGCAGCTCTCCTCTCCAGGGGGGTGATCAGTGACGGGTAGAGACGGCTCAGGACGGGACGAGGATGGACGTAATGAACCGCTAAAGAATAAAAACTAAAGTTACAGCTGGGTTAACACTAAGAAGAACTCAAATAAATCGGGAGGACTTGGACTTCGCCGGCGCTCTGCTCTCGAGTGAAACAACAAATGTCGTCCATCGTCCTCGTCGAGCTCCATCTATCCCGAACTCGAAAAGGACAAAACGAGGGGAATAAAAAAAGTGTAAAAAATGAGTTGAGATCCGGTTCCGGTCACATTTGAGCTGCCGTGTCTCCCCCAGTGGCTGTGTGTGGGTGTGTGTGTGTGTGTGTGTGTGTGTGTGTGTGTGTGTGTGAGCGGGAGGGAGGGGGCGGAGCCAGGCGAGGGCATCTAGGACATGGTGATCTGCATGGACTCCAGCATCTCCTCCACCGCCTTCATGGAGCACTTGCTCTCCTTGGTGCCGTGGCCGGCCAGCTGCACGGACACACACAGAGAGAGAGGCACACACACACAGAGAGAGACACACACACACACACACAGAGAGAGAGACACACACACACAGACAGAGAGAGAGAGAGGAGGGCGAGAAGAGAACATTCGCTCATTAGGTCTCTCTGCCAAACAGCACTTAAACACAGCATCAGAGAAGCCGTGATAACCACACACTCACACTCACACTCACACACACACACACACACACACACACACACACACACACACACACACACACACACAGCAAAGTCATGCGATGCCACTAATCGTCTGGTTTTCTTCCTCAACTGTTGCATAAGTGCCATTTTGGATATGTGTGTGTGTGTGTGTGTGTGCATATGTGTGTGTGTGTGTGCGCACCCCGAAACAGGATGCCCACATGATTAGTCCACTTCCATGGCCTCTAGTACGTAGCAATCTCATCTCTGCACCGTGTCTGCGGGGTTTCGCCATTCATGCCCCCCCCCGCCCCGGACAAGGCGACTCCTGCTGAGCCCAATTAGGGGCCTTGGCGGCGGCGTCCCCGCCAAAACGAAAAGAGGGACGACTTCCTCGGCCGTGGGCAGGCGACCCGGGTAATGATAATAATGGGTCGCCCTCGCTTCTCCCACATTTACAGATCAGACGCGACGGGATCGCTCTAAAAATAAAGTTTGTGTCGGCTGCAGCTTTGCAGACGGTCCTCGGAGCCGAGCGCCGTCATCGGCGTGCCGCCGCGCTCACGGTCACCACGGTAACGGTCCGCCCATCAGCGGTAATGACGGCGCGGCGGCGGCTGAGGGCGACGCCATTAGCGTGGCAGGCGTCTGGGCGCCGACCAAAAGAAAAGGTTACCCCGATGAAAAATCAGGGAGTCGTTAACGGCGTCGCGACTCGTCCCGAGGGCGTCTCCATCAAATGCGAAAGGTGTCCTTTCAATTAAATCATTGTGGAAACGCCGCTATTACCGTGAGTCAAAAGGCAGCCACCCCCCTTCCTACTTTTGCCAAACTCCATCTCAGTCCGACAGAGACGTTGCCCAAAGGTGCGCAATTTCCCAGTGTGACTCATCCTTCTCGATTTAGGGAGTGTGTGTGTGTGTGTGTGTGTGTGTGTGTGTGTGTGTGTGTGTGTTAGGAGCGCCGTAATGATGGGTGCATTTCATCGCCTCGCTGCCTAACGCGCCAGAACCCCGGGCCCGGTAGTCGACGCCGTCTCCGGCCGCATTAAGTCGGCCCGAGACCGGAGCGTCCCGTAATAGAGTCGTGACGCGGCGGGAGCCTGAGGTCCGTGACGGAGGAGCCAACCGGAGGATCAGTCAGGAGATTCTGGAGACGGGGGGGGGGGGGGACCGAGCCCACTGAGGTCATTACATCATCATCATCATCATCATCACTCCCCCCCCCCCCCCCTGAAGTCAGTGGTGACCTCTCGCTGACGTCTGCTCTCACCTGCCCACCTTTTTCCTCAGGCTGAGGTATGACAATCACCAGGTACCGGGCCTGATAAAAGTGGACCACGGACACAAGCAAAAGAAAAAAGAACAAGAACAAGAAAAAACTAGAATGGGCACTCGGTAGAGCGCATACCTTCGCATATCACAAGATTGAATTATGAACAATTTGGCACTAGTTTCACGCAAATCGGATGCCAATTAACCGAGATATCGCAAATTTACGTTTTTCACCTTTTCGTGACCTTGACCTTGACCTTTGACCCAATCACTCCCAAAAACTAATCGATTGTTCCTTGGGTCGGGACCAATCATCCCACCAAGTTTCATAAGAATCGGCTCAGTTTTGTCTGACTTATGCAAAGGTAAAAAGTGTGTGTGTGTGTGTGTGTGTGTGTGTGTGTGTGTGTGTGTGTGTGTGTGTGTGTGTGTGTGTGTGTGTGTGTGTGTCCATAATATTCCTTCAGGTCAGAAATATTAGATTACTTCTATCTAGATATATGAAGTCCCACAGTTATGTTATAATATATTATATATATATATATATATATATATATATATATATATATATACATATGATATCTACATTATATATAATAATAGATATGTTATATATATACATATATTATATATATTTAATATATATATATAATATATTTTATATATATAATATATAATAGATATTTATATATATAATATACATATAATATAAATATATTTATAATATATATATAATATATAATATAATATATATAACTATATAATATATATATATATATATATATATGTTATTATTATAATGCCCTTTTCCAGCCCTATTGGACGTGCTCGTACACAGAAGCTGCCAGTACCGGATTCAAAAGGCAGTTGGAATGATGGATATCCAACGGCGTGTAATTGGTGTCATATGTCGAGAAACAAGACGGTTGATTTACAGACGGTTCCCGTAAAGAAAGCCCGGCGCCTTCAAGCCGTCTTGTGTTACACTGGAGGCGGCCGACCGCTCTCGAGTGAGGTTTACCTTTCTCACCTTCTACCGTATGATTGTTTTGTGTTTAAAGTTAGCAGTCTGAGGGGCTCATCAGGCCCTCCGCTGGGATCAAAGACCTCCTCAAGACAGCGAGGTGAGGTCGGCGGGCACGAGGATCAAAGGGCACCGGACGCCCATCGGGGACGGCGTGACCAATCGCGTGAGTCAAGGACGACTGCGTCGGCAAACACGTGAAGTGTGAACCGAAACTAAACAAGCCACGCCCCCCCGCCATGACGGCCACTTGCCACTTGGAGTCAGACCTGCAGGAACGAGTCAGCGCCTCTCTATATATATATATATATATATATATATATATATATATATATATATATATATATATATATATATATATATATATATATATATTTACACACACACACACACATATATATGTATATACACATATACATACATATATATGTATGTATATGTATATATATGTGTATGTATACACATGTATATATGTATATATACACATATATATATATATATATATATATTTTTATATATATTTATTTTATTTTATTTTACATTGCTATATTTACATATATGTTGTTTTTATTTTGTATTTTATATTTCACTTTGCATACTATAGTTTATGCACAGTCACTTTCTTTCTTATATCTATATTTTATTGTGTTTAGTTTATCGGTGCTACTAATTTCCCCTTGGGGATTAATAAAGTATATTTCTATTCTATATATGTATATATATATGTATGTATATATATATATATATATATATATATATATGTTTATACATATATATATATATGTATGTTTATATATATATATATATATATATATATATATATATATATTCTTTTAATCAAACTACGTATTTGAACTTTTGTGATTACAATTTTTTTTAAAGGACTTTTCCAGGCCTGGAAATGACCATTTAAAAATTCCATGACTTTTCCAGGTTTTCCATGACCGTACGAACCCTGCTACTAAGTGTGTGTGCACCCATTGGAAAGCGTAAATATCGTACAAACATTGCGCGTGCGATCTTATGTATTCAAGTTTGTTTGATGACATCTGCCTCTCGGGACGACAGATGACAAATAGCCTGTTGGCACATTTACAGAAATGTTTATATTAATGTGCCCTGTCCCTTTAAATAAACCACCGGGGGAAGAGAAACATACACAGAGGAGACAGAGGTCACGTGACGGCTCACCTTGTAGGCTCTGTTTATCTGCGTGGCGGCCCAGGAGGCGTACTTCATGTTGTCCTTCTTCACCTTGGCGCTCACTTTGGGGCTGGCGGCGATGTGACTCGCGGACTAGAGGAGGGAGGAAAAAAAACAAGAAAAAACGGGGAAGAAGTAAAACGGAGAGAACAGGAGGAAAGAGTGTTCTTCTATCAAAAAAAACTTGTTGAAAGGGCAATAAAAAAGAATAAAAAAGGGGGTAATTGAGATGAATGTGCGACCGCTCTTACCATCTACCACTCCGCGAGTCATTGTGGCAGCAAGGAGAGGAAACAGACCTCGGGAGGAATAATTCACCGGGAGGAAAAAGTGAGCGTTTTAATGCCTGGTGGGTGAATTGTCGCTTAACGGGGGCCTAATTTCCTGCAACACCATCGGTTCGTGTGCGTCTTTGTGTGTTGTGTATTTCTCTTAAAGGGGAGCGCTGCGGGAGCCGCAGAGCCGGCGGCGTTCCCGTGTTGCCGCCATCGTCTCCACGCCGCCCACCCCAGAGGGCTCAGCCTGCGGGCGCTTCGAAGACGCCCCTACCAGCGCGCTGAAACATTAACTACGCACCAATCAACATCTCCTTTTTTCAATTCTATCAAATGGTTTAGCTTCTGGCTTTTAAAAAAAATAAAAAAATGTTTAAGCATTTGCTGTTTTTTCTTTCTTTTTGACTCGAGAGCAAACTTTAATTTGGATTTTGTGAACACAGGCAGGCGATCCCCGAATAACGGAGCGTACCATTTTAGGGGTAGGGTGTGTGTGTGTGTGTGTGGGGGGGGTTTGTGTAACTAACCCCAGGGTTCGTACACTTTTCCATAACTTTAAATAATAATAATAACTTTATTTATACAGCACTCTAGTGCTCTACAGATAAACAAAGCATAAACACAACTTAAATGGTGGCAAACAAAAAAGACCATACCATAAAAGCATTGAATACAACTAAAACCAAACAAATAGGCAAATGAAATAAAAATTTAAAAGGACGACATCACTTAAAAGCAGTTCTATAAAAGTGGGTTTTAAGAAGTGATTTAAAAGAAGTTAATGATTCTGCTTAAACCAAAATGTCCATGACCAAACTGAAATCTTATAAACATGAACAATTTAGAACATTGTGCGTATTGAGAGCGTACGCCGGCTTATATTTTGAGCGTCTTTCTTAAAAAAAACATTAATTATTTCAAACTCGGCGTAAATGAACATGTGATTTTAACACATTTCCGTGACTTTTCCAAAACTTTTATGATTTACGTTTTTTCCATGACTTTTCCAGGCCTGGAAATGACCATTTTAAAATTCCACGACTTTTCCAGGTTTTTTTTTTTTACGAACCCTGTGACCCACAGCCGGACTGTAACCATGCCAACGGACTTGGATGCTGGTGAACGTTTCCTGTCCTTTCACTGAACTTCTCGCACCTGTCAGGACCCCGGACCACCGAGACTCGCTGACAATCCGAAAAAAAAAAAAAACACGCCCTGGAGACCGACCTGCGACCGATAAAAAGAACCCCCCCCCCGGGGTGTCGGCGGACGACTTGTCAGGAAGCCGCCCGGGGGCCTGCTCAGTCTCCACGCCGACCGGAGCGTTAACAGAAGCCCAGGTCTCGGCTTTTGGGAAACGCTCCTGGACCCCGCCTACACCTCGGGGCTGCTGCGAGGTGTTTGGACGACCTGGAGGAGGGAACACTGGGCCCCTCTGTGGTGGACCTGCTCCCCCTCTCCATCCCCCCCATGTTTGTGTTTTCATGTCGAGTCTCACTTACAGATGATGCATTGGCAGCAGCAGACAACATCCTGTGCACACACACGTGGAGATTAAAGACTACAAGCAAACCGCCACCTGGCTGCATCCTTTTCTTACCGCTCTCTCTCTCTCTCTCTCTCTCTCTCGCTCCCTCTCCTGCACTTTTTTACTCCGCAGCTACTTTATATATTTAAGTTATGAACATTTAAAAAAGTGTCTAAGACCAACCAGAGGGGTGTTATTACTACAACAAAGAGCTCCAGAGGGGCAGACTTTTTCCAATGATGGGTGAGATATATATTATTTTCTCTCTCTCTGTCTGTCTGTCTCTCTCTCCCGCTCTCTCTCTTTCTTGCTCTCTCTCTAAACCTAATTTCCATGACCAAACTGAAATCTCGGTACAAACATGAAAACTGTAGTAAAAAATATAATAATTATTTCAAACTCTGCGTAAATGAACACTGAGATGACTTTTCCAAAACTTTTATGATTTAAGTTTTTTCCATGACTTTTCCAGGCCTGGAAATGACCATTTTAAAATTCCATGACTTTTCCAGGTTTTCCATGCTCTCTCTCTCTCTCTCTCTCCCCCTCTCTCCCTCTCTCTCCCTCCCTCTCTCTCTCTCTCCTTCCCTCTCTCTCCTTCCCTCCCTCCCTCTCTCCCTCTCCCTCTCTCCCTCCCTCTCCCTCTCTCCCTCTCCCTCTCTCTCTCTCCCCCTCTCTCCTCTCTCTCCCTCTCTCCCTCCCTCTCCCCTCCCTCCCTCTCTCCCTCTCCCTCCCTCTCTGCCTCTCTCCTTCCTCTCTCTCTCTCTCCCTCCTCCCTCTCTCTCTCTCTCTCTCTCCTTCGCTCTCTCCCTCTCCCTCTCCCCTCCCTCTCTCCTTCCCTCTCTCCCTCCCTCTCTCCTTCCCTCTCTCTCCCTCCCTCTCTCCTTCCCTCTCTCTCCCTCCCTCTCTCCCCCTCTCCCTCCCTCTCTCCCTCTCCCTCCCTCTCCCCCTCTCTCTCTCTCTCTCTCTCTCTCTCTCTCTCTCTCTCTCTCTCTCTCTCTCTCTCTCTCTCTCTCTCTCTCTCTCTCTCTCTCTCTCTCTCTCTCTCTCTCCCCTCTCTCTCTCTCTCTCCTCTCTCTCTCTCTCTCTCCCTCTCTCCCTCTCTCCCTCTCTCCTTCCCTCTCTCCCCTCCCTCCCTCCCTCTCCCTCTCCCTCTCCCCCCCCCCCCCACACAGCAGTACTCACCATGTACAGCCCGAACAACGCCCTCATGTTTCGGTTGTTCAGCCTCAGCGCCTGCGCGAAATACTTCCTGGACAGCTCCAGACTTTCCAGCCCCCCCTGGGTGTACTTCACCTGCGTGGAGGGGGCATTAAACACGGCCAATAAGCTGCGCTCGGACGGCAGCGCGAGCCATGAGGGCACCACATCTGAACAAGCAACACATGACAACCCACATAAACACATAACACATATTTCATGGGGCCGGTGTTCCCAGTGACGACGGGCGTGCGTCGGCGGCTCTCCGTTTTTTCACAGAGGCGCCGAGCGGTTGTTCCACAGTTTGCCGGGCGCCTACCTCAGCGTACTGCTCACAGTACAAGTGGTTGTGCGGGTTGGTCATCATCAGCTCCTCCAGACAAAACGCCGCTTTTCCGTAGCTGCGGAGAGGACAAAGAAAAACAAAACGAGGTCGTGTCATCCTTCAGCTTCTACGCCCAATAAACTCGCAGGTATAAATCTGGACTTCAAGCCTGGAGATCTGTGACATTAGAGTCCTTCACATATTTATAGTTAAGGTTACCGAGTCCACGCAGCAAATGAACAGGGTTCTTACGCATGTTGACCGGTGGATTTCCAGGACTTTTCCAGGACTTTAAACCAAATGTCCATGAACAAACTGAAATCTCGGTTTATACATGAAAAAGTATTTAGTATTTAAACAATGTCAATTCCAAAGCATACAGTATGCATTTAATGAAACAGATGAATAAGAGACAATATTTTATTTAAAGAATAAACATTTGCTTCCCGAGCTACGGGCGACGAACCTTCCAGTTACGGTGCGTTCACTTGCAACGCGGGAAAAAAAGAAAAATGCGCCGCCATTATGAGAGCGTACGCCGGCTTATATTTTGAGTCTTTCTTTCTAAAACATTCATTATTTCAAACTCGGTGTAAATGAACAAGTGAATATGACACATTTCCATGACTTTTTAAAAACTTTTGTGATTTAAGTTTTTTTCCATGACTTTTCCAGGCCTGGAAATGACCATTTTAAAAGTCCATGACTTTTCCAGGTTTTCCGTGACCGTACGAACCCTGAAGAAGCCCAACGGGGTGATGGTCTGCGCTCCTCTGGGGCAAACGGAGGATCAATCCCGGCTCTGTGTGTGTTTTCTATTTTTTCAACCTTTAATGTGTAGTTAACTACCTTCCTGAGGTCAGCGCTACAGTGAGCGCTGGCACGCGGCGCCTATACTCAGATGAGATCACTCCTCGGCTGCAGACTGCTGAGCTGTTGACCTCACACTAATCGGGCTTCTCAGACAGTTTCCCCTCCGCGGGCCGAGATACAGAAAATCATCGAACACCGAGAGCTTCGAACGTCAGTCGCCGGAAAAAACTAAACAACAGAAGCCGAGGCGGAGCTACCAACAGACAACCGGGCTGTGGTCCATCAGCACATCACGAGTACTCAATGACAACCCTTCACATCTTTTGTTTTTGTGTATTTTAACCCTCCTGTTACCTTCAAATTTACTAACATCTTTTACCCTTTTTGACCACAGCAATTAAAAATGTATAATGTTTCCCAAGTTTAAGTACTTTGTGTTTGTTGACGACCTAAATAGCCCTTTAAATAAATAAAAAAGATGATCTATTGTATGTTTTACACAGTGAAAAACAGCCTGGGGTCAAATTGACCCCAAAGAACATCGATGCGTACAAGTTGCAGGGTTCTTACACATTTTGACCACTGGATTTCCATGACTTTTCCATGACTTTTCCATGACTTTAAACTAAATGTCAATGACCAAACTGAAATCTCAGTAAAAAATATGAACAATTTAGAACATTTTGTGTATTGAGAGCGTACGCCGGCTTATATTTTGAGCGTCTTTCTTTAAAAAACATATTAATTATTTCAAACTCGGTGTGATCACGACACATTTCCATGACTTTTCCCAAACTTTTATGATTTAAGTTTTTTTCCGTGACTTTTCCAGGCCTGGAAATGACCATTTAAAAATGCCATGACTTTTCCAGGTTTCCCATGACCGTACGAACCCTGAAGTTGTGTTCAGGACAGTGAAAACACATCATCGTGTGAATTTGATGTTTTCCCAGTTGTCTCCAAAAAAATTAGGAAAAGTCATGAAATATGAAGCAAAAAAATAATGTCAATAATTTTTTTAGAGACGTCAAACATTGAATGGGGTCAAATTGACCCCAAAAGGTCACAGGAGGGTTAAGAGATTTTATAAGTTTCTGATTGCCCCTTATCGGTAAAAGAAAAAAAAAATCAAAGTGTTAACCGCCACAATCTATTTTAAAGTCAGTCAGCGAAAAGATCAACGGTGTAGAAGAGAGGAAGGTGGGGACAGAGAGAGAGAGAGAAATAAACAGGGGGAAGGGGTTTAGTGGATGGGGGTAGATCAGAGGGGCTCGGAGGTTGAGGCCTGCTAACAATTACCACTTCCTCTCCATAAAGACTTTCAGATGTCGCTGCAGCGGCCGTGGCCTGCAACCGCGTCTCGAGCCAGACCCTCACCTCTCCTCCTCCTCCTCCTCCTCCTCTTCCTCACTGCGCCGCTCTCTCTCTCTCCGGCAGCTGCAGTGAGGTCGGAGCCTCCGCCGAGAGTCTGGAAGAGTCCCGCTTGTTTTTATTTGGGGGTTAGCGACTAAACCGTCGCCCCCCCCCCCCCTTCGGTACCGCATCCCGACGGTTCGCGGAGAGGCAAATGGACTCCGGCTGCGCAAAAGAACGGTTTGAGGAAAAATATATGAAGAGAATTGATCCTGTAACCCTGGGCGACCGGTCCGATCGGGGATCGGGACGAGAGCCAGACACGACCGGCCGGCCGGCGTGAGGATTGTTTTAACAGCGTCAACTCGGGGGGGGGGCTATTAATTACCTTTTTAATGTGTTGACACTGAAGCCGGCTGCAGCCCCCCCAACAACACGCTGCGTTGTATATTTTTAGCTCCCAGGGTGTTGCGCAGTGAGGGGAAGAGAGTTTATTTCTCTTCCCGGCTTCGCCGTCACCCTTTGTTTTCTCTGGCTGAGAAGTCGAGGGTGTGTGTGTGTGTGTGTGTGTGTGTGTGTGTGTGTGTGGGGGGGGGGGGGGGGGGGCGCCACCTTCTCCTGGGAATCTCACAGCAAGTGCTCTTTCTCTCTCTCTCTCTCTCTCTCTCCCTCTCCCTCTCTGGCCCCCTGCTCCTCCATCCCCTCTGGAAAAGAGCGACGATAACGCCGTGGCTATCCGGAAGAAGGAGGAGGAGGAGGAGGAGGAGGAGGAGGAGGAGGAGGAGGAGGAGGAGGAGGAGGAGGAGGAGGGGAAACAGGGAGTTTTGTAACCCAAAATAAAGAAAACAAAGGGAAGAAATTGACACGCCTGTAGATACGGGGCTGTGGGAGTGAATGGTGTGATATTAGAAGTGTCGGGATAAGCCGGGAGGTAATCCGCTCACCCCTGGATTTCCTCTGGCCGCGACGCCAATAAAGCCTCCGGGACAAAAGCGCCAAATATCCAATAAGTAGCCTTCTCACCACGCCGCGCATTCCTGCTGCCACCGGGCCCCGTACCGGAGCAACCGCACACACACACACACACACACACACACACACACACACACGTGTATACCCACAGTTCAACGACAGACACTGCTTCACTTACGTCTGAGCTCCAGACAATTAAGGGGGGGATAAAAGGTGACACAAACAAATTATTTCCCCCCCCCCTCTCTTGTCTGTCTGGCTATTCTCAGTGGCAACTGAGATATCAGCGGGAGGCCAGGGAGGCTTTTCTGGTCTCATATGAAGGAGAGGGGGGGGGGGCTTAAGACCCAAATCCTATTAAACTACTCTTATGGGACAAACACGGACAGGGACTCCTTTCAGACCGCTGGCTGCGCTCGGCGTCTCTTTGTGGCCACGCAGCGGCGCTCCGGAGATCAAGCCATCAGGCTGACGCGCGGCGCTGTTAAAACTGACAGGTACACCTTCAACACATGGCCGCTTTACTGGAAGCAGATTACTGGTTTCCAGAGACACAACATCTGTCATTTAAAAGGAACACACACACACACACACACACACAAGAATCAAACAACTTCACATGCAGCGGATACACCTCAAATGAATACGCTTTGCCTCTTTAGCGTTTTTTCCACGATGCAATTCACATGCAAATTAGTCGTTTTGGTGAATTTGAGCATGAAGCCAACTAATTTTAACTGACATTTATGTTGGTTTACCTCTTTATCAGGTCAAGTGAAACTAAAAACACATCTTCTCCGACTATATCTGGATTAAAACACAGATTAGTACTTCAGTGGCTCTTAAATATCTCTTATTGTGGTACTTTTGTAGTTCGACTATGTTGAGGAAATGTTACTTTCTGTATTCTTGTTGTTCTTAGTTTGTACTCTAGGTTGATGCACTTATTTATGGAGGACTCGAAATGACTTAAGTATAAATAAATAAATAAATGCATGAATAAATATAGGAATAAATAAATAAATGCTTAAATAAATGTATAAATAAATGTATAAATGCTTAAATAAATGTATAAATAAATGCTTAAATAAATGCTTAAATAAATAAATAAATGCTTAAATAAATGTATAAATGCTTAAATAAATGCTTAAATAAATGTATAAATAAATAAATAAATAAATGTATAAATAAATAAATAAATGCTTAAATGAATGTATAAATAAATAAATGTATAAATAAATAAATGCTTAAATAAATGTATAAATAAATAAATAAATAAATACAGGAATGAATGAATATAAGTTATAAATCAACAGGACATCATTAAATAAATATATTTCTACATTTCTGTATTTCTTCATTCATTTATTTCTCTATTTATGTGTCCACACGTTGCTTTGGATAAAAGCGTCTGCTAAATGACATGTGATGTAATGCAATGTAAAGTGTGTGTGTTTAAACAGACAATGGACCCAACTGGTTGAACACGGCTCATTTCCCGTTTTGCTTTTACCTCTTTGAGATCACTCCCAGCTCTACCTCGTCTTTGCTGTTTGTCGTTGAGAAATCAATAGTGGCTGCAGGCTGCTTATTAGCTCACCCTTGTAATAACAGCAGCCGTGTAAATCAAAGCGTCGCGTTGGAATCGTTTCTTCGGTTCAAATTGGTTATGAACGGCGACGCTCGGTCGCAGCGTGACCACAGAGCCCAGAGGTCGCCCTCCTGTCACGACCGCTAACGGACGCACGTTTTAGAGCTCGACCAAACATTCAAATGCAAAGTGGAAAACCACAACGTCACAATTATGTTCCATGCCACGAGGAAGTGCAAAGTAAATCACCCTTAACCTAACAGATTCTTTTCTTTTTTTTTAAAAGGTGCATTCAAAAATAGAAAGTATTTACTCGTGTTCGTTGATGTAGAGCTCCGACAGCTCATGCCACGCCTCCTGATCCCCAACAAACCTGTTAACAGACAAAACAAGACAATAACTCCTCCAACACAATTATGTATATATACATATATATTTATTTTTTTATTGTGTATATATACATATATTTTTTATTTTATTGTGTATATATACATATACATATATATTTTATTTTTTATTGTGTATATATACATATATTTTTTATTTTATTGTGTATATATACATATACATATATATTTTATTTTATTTTATATTTCACTTTGCACACTTTACTTTATGCACAGTAACTTTCTTTCTTTCTTATACTTATATTTTATTGTGTTTAGTTTTATCGGTGCTGCTACTGTTGTCAACAAATTTCACCTTGGGGATTAATAAAGTAGATTTCTATTCTATTTCAATTCAATTCAGTTTATTTGTATAGCCCATTTTCACAAATTACAAATTAGCCTCAGAGTGCTTTACAATCTGTACACGTAGACATCCCTGTCCCTGAACCTCACATAGGATCAGAAAAAACTCCCAATATACTCCCAGTATATGAATTTTGAAAAAGAAGGGGAAAGCAGTTGTGACATTGACGTGAAGTTCGATATCACGATTCGCTATAACGACATCCAACCGTCACGGGAGGAGAAACAGTCTGCTGGCACCTCGTGCACCAGTCGTGCCAGCTCGAAAGCAAACTTGGTTTTTTAATTAAAATAAAAGCCGTGGGGAGGATGGAGGGGGGGCTGGAGGGGAGGGGGGGGGCTGACCCCGCTGACCCCTTCTCGTATACAAATACTCACTGCTCCAGATACTCGTTGAGCTCCCGGATGGCTTCGGCGTTCTTCCCCTGGGCCTTGAGTATGGAGATCTTGCGCTTCCTCGCCGCCTGCGGAGCGGAGAGTAAACAGGATTAGGAGCTCAGCTCGGGAGTGTTTTGGGTGGGGGGGGGTGGGGGGTGGGGGTAAGAGTTGTGAGTTTAAGTGTGTACATTAGCTTCTTTTGGGGCACACACCCACAATCCTGTCCCGAGCTTCACTGTGAGACCGAATCATTTCTGAAAATCTTTCTTTTTTGTTTTTTTTTTACAAAAGGGTCAAAGGTCAATTTAACTGAACAGAAGCCGACCAACGTCCGACGGGAGGGGGACACACACACACACACACACACACACACACACACACACACACACACACACACACACACACACACACACACACACACACACACACACACACACACACACACACACACACACACACACACACACACACACACACACACACACACACACACACACACGGCAGTTGGAGTGAGCTCAATGTGGCTGAGATAAAGCGGTGAGTCATAACCCGACCAAGTGGGGAAACTGGCACACTCCCTCAAAACCCCAACGCCCGTCTTCCCGTCGGCACGGCAACGCGGCCAACGCTTCACCGGCCGCGACCGACATCGGCTGAAAATTGCTTTTCCGCTCCGCTTTGATGTTGGAAATGACCTTAAAGGTGGATTAGATTCTCATCAATCTGCATTAGGACGCATTACTCCGGCTGCTGAGACTTTTCCAAATGTTTTACCCCCCCCCCCCCCCCCCCCCCCTCTTTCTGGTAGTAAGTGAAAACCTTAGCGGGAGGCTGCCGCTCCATTAGAAGCGCACCGCCCTGCCACAGCGCGTTGTATTTATGGACTGGCGCTTGATGGAGTAGGGCTTCCTTTCCTGCACGGCTAACCAAAGCCATCGTCGGCCGTGTGCGAGTCACGTCCGGGGGGCTGTAAATTTGGGCCTCGTCTGACGCGGCCGTCGCAAAGAATCCACTTAACCGTCAAGCTGGGCAGCTCGAGCAATATTTGGGCTTCTCGAGAGGGTGAAAAACACAAAGGCAACAGGTCAGAAGAAAAGCATCCTACCGGTATCACAGGGTTCATACACATGCTGACCGCCGGGCGTCCAGAACTTTAAACCAAATGACCAAACATGTTGTGAAATCTCGGTGTTTGGAATAAGAAGTGAGAACATTTAGTATTTTAACTAGCAATGTGAATTCCAAAGCATACAGTATAACCTTAAAGAGGGTTCTTACACATTTTGACCAACGGATTTCCAGGACTTTAAACCAAATATGTACGCCGGCTTATATTTTGAGCATCTTTCTTTAAAAAACATTAATTATTTCAAACTCTGCGTAAATGAACCTGTGATTATAATACATTTCTATGACTTTTCCAAAACTTTTATGATTCAAGTTTTTTCCATGATTTTTCCAGGCCTGGAAATGATTTTTAAATTCCATGACTTTTCCAGGTTTTCCATGAGCGTACGAACCCTGCTTAAATGACACAAATAAATGAGACAATAGTTTGATTAAAATAATAAAACATTTGTGTTTTCAGGTAAGGTGCGTTCACTTGTAGCGAGAAAAACGTGTACTGCGAGTATGAAAGAGTGCATTCTTATATTTTGAGCGTCATCTTTTAATAACAAATTAATTATTCAAGACTCATAAATTAACATATGAATAAAAAAATGTTACATGTGTACATAACAAATTTACAAATTGTTGAGATTTCTTTTCAGACTTTTTCCAGGCTTGGAAATAACCATTTTAAAATTCCAGGACTTTTCCAGGTTTTCCATGAAAATCTTGGTATAAACATGAAACATTTAGAAAATGTTGTGTATTGAGAGCGTATGCCGATATTTATATTTTGAGCATCTTTCTTTAAAAAACAAACTCGGCGTAAATGAACATGTGATTATAACAAATTTCCATAACTTTTCCCAAACTTTTATGATTTAAGTTTTTTCCATGACTTTTCCAGGCCTGGAAATGAGCAATTTAAAATTCCTTGACTTTTCCAGGTTTTCCATGACCGTACAAACCCTGTTTAAAAGAAATGATTCCTGCATCGCCCCAAAAGGCGTCATACTTGCATCTTAATCTACAAACCCTGTTCACATCCCAACAGCGTGTTTATCATCGGCGTGGTCCGAGAGCAAATTGAGAGTGAAACGATTCAAATATGTGATGAAGTTATGAAACTGAACCGTCAACCTCCCCTTTCTTTCTTCTTTTATGTCCACCGACGATGAAACAAAGATCACGCCGCCTCGCATGCGGCGTGCGCCACCAGAGCGTGATGCTCGGCCAGATTCAGGAATTTATACTCACTTCAGACTAAATTACAAGCATGTGGGATATTTCCTCTTACGATACCAAAAAAGGGAAGCCAATTGTATTTATTTTTTTAAACACTACATTGAGGTTGAATGGGGAATGTTTGCACTTGTGCGCTCCGGCCATCACCACACCCACTTCTCTCCCAGATCTTTTTTTTTTTCCCCTTCTTCTTTCCCAGATAAAGAACCACTTGGGGCTCAAAGGAACATATGGAAGTTGGTAGCCCAGCGAGTCACAAAGCACTTTATTAAATGAGAGCTATTCCAAACCACTCCTCTCTCTCTCTCCTCCTTTCTCTAACTAATGATCCAGAAAAACCTGGCAGTGGGTCTGATCCCCCTGTTATCGTGATTCTTTTTTAATTAGCGCTCCGAGGAGGCCTTAGGAGTGAGGACTGGATTATTTACATCACCCCTGGCTCTTTGCTACGACCTACCGCAACCTCCCCTTATAATAAAAAACATCACGGCGGGGGTGGTGCATCTAGCACTGTACAAGTATTAATGCCTCATGGGATTGTTATGGGTTTGTTTGCATCTATTAGCAGTAATGATGCAAACGTCACTAAACAAAAACTATTAGATTTCATACAATTAAACTCCATCATTTATGTGACTTCACATGATCTGGTGGCTTTAAATTTCTGATGACTTGACTTAGACAATATCATCTTTATATATATATATATATTTATCTATATACATTTATATCTATATATAAATGTATATAGATATAAATAAATATATAAAAATGTGTGTGTGTGTATGTATATATATATAAATATCTATATATATATATATACACACATTTTTATATATTTATTTATATCTATATACATTTATTTATATATACATATATATATATATAGACAATTATTTTGCCAGATCATTGCTGTAGGTATTGGAACATAGCAAGAAATGGAAGTGCTAAGAGTTTGAAACATTTTTTGGACGCTGCCATGGCAAAAAAAAAACCTTGAGCAATTTTTGTTGATTCAACAATTTTGGTTAATGGGTACCACATCTATTCCACAGCCTGTAATTACAACAGCTCAGTTTCCAATCTCTGCTTCGCATGCTGGGATGCGTCGCAAGTCTTCCTTGCGGTCGGCAATTTTCCGCCATTTCTCGGGCCCGATCCCTTGGAGCGTGTTGTGAGAACATGTGGGGGGGGGGGGGGGGAGGGGGGCGGGAGGGGGGGCTAACGCTCACAAAGACAGGTGACCCTAAACAACACCCTCAGACCGGCGCTCCACCCGCAGCCAATAAGCTCAGGGCGAGGATTGTGGGAAAAGGAGGTTCAACGGTTGCAGAGACAGAAGACCCATTAGTCGGTTTTGTTCCATCCCCCCCCCCAGCCTCCAGCATGCAGAGACCAGGAAACGGACCGGTCCCTTTCCGAGGGTGTCACTGGAATCCCCGGGAGACCCGTGCCATGTCGGGGAGGAGCCCTGGGAGGCACCGAAATTACAACTCCCATTGTCTAAAAGGAGGTTCACCGCGTTCCAACAACCAAACGGAGATATGAAGCTCTGACTTCAACCGCGTGTTGGACAGCCTCGCCGGGATGAAACGCTTTGAAGTAGTCACCGCAAACGTAAAAACATCGGGATTTCCTTCACACGCTCCAGACGTGAGCATAGATTAGGGAAGGAGACGACCGTAAGAACGTGTTTGCATGTTTTTTATGTAGCCCTGATAGTATATATATATATATATATATTATAATATTTGAGTTTTCTAATTTGTTTTCCTTATTTAAATTCCTGATTGAGTTGGTGATCATTGTGTTCTGGTGTGGGAGACCAACCGCCAATCCAGCTTCACTGTCAATTAGAGGGGCGTGGCCTAAATGGAGTAGAGTGTGTGAGTGGATTTGTTATATTCATTATATTGGTTATATGTGTTGTGATAGTTGTATTATTTGCATTGTAGAGGTTCTTAGAGAGAGAGTGATTTATATACATTGTGTTTTTTTGTTGTATGGGGATTGGTGTTTAGTTTAGTTTTTGTTTTGTTAATAAATATGCTGTGGTGTGCATTATGAAACAATTGGCTGCACCGTCCCTCTGTTAAACTCAACCCAGGACCCCGCCCATAGTATATTTTACATAGTTACATGGGCCGGGGGTTACATTTATATTTTAATTAATACTTATTGGAGGCTTTTAAACCCTATGAACCCAACTTCCCAGACGAGCGCGAGGCGCGCCTTAAAAAGAAGAACATCCCGTGACCCGAGCGCCCCTGAAGACGGAGTGTGACGAGGCGAGCGTGGAGACGGTCCTGTCCGCGGAGACGCTGAGGTCTTGATGAAGTGAGGGTGGGAGGCAGCAGCTGGGGCCATTACTTTGAGTTTTGTTGGCCAAAGTGAGAGCAAAGCGATTCTTTATCCGCCTCCAGTCCGTTTAAAGAAGACAACGGATGATGTGCTCCATCTTCGCGCGGCGTCCACGGCACTGGGCTACAGACGAAACCGTCGAAGCCATGTAAAGCGATCCACATGTCAGCGTGGCACGGGAAACGCGCCGAACATCTTTGGGGCGAGAGGCGCGGCCAAAGTAAACAACGTCACGGCTTCTTTTGAAAAGCCCTTTCAAAGATTTATCCTCTCGCGTTGGCCACATGTCCTCATGGAAGCAATTAACAGCAGGTACATGATGTTTGGGGATTGGCAGAAGGCCGGCTAGACGAGCCTCTGGAAGTCGCTCCGCGGAGGTGGAGGGGAGGCGGGGCAGGTAGAGGGGCAGAGGACCTCAGAGCGGTTGGATAAAGTTATAGAGTCAGGGTTCTTACACATCTTGACCCATGGATTCCAACGACTTTTCCAGGACTTTAAACCAAATGTCCACGACCAAACTGAAATGTCAGTAAAAACGTGAAAAATGTAGAACATTGTGCGTATTGAGAGCGTACGCTGGCTTATATTTTAAGCGCTTTAAAAAAATAGATATATTATTTCAAACTCGGCGTAAATGAACATGTAATAAACATGTAATAACACATTTCCATGACTTTAAACCAAATATCCATGACCAAACTGAAATCTCGGTAAAAACATGAAAAATGTAGAACCTATTGAGAGCCGGCTTCTATTTTGAGCGTCTTTCTTTAAAAAACACATTAATTATTTCAAACTCGCCGTAAACGAACACGTGATTTTAACAAATTTCCTTGACTTTTCCAAAACTTTTATCATTTAAGTTTTTTTCCGTGACTATTTCCAGGCCTGGAAAAGTCACGGAAAAAACTCAAATCTTTTAATATTACAGATTTTTTAAAATTCCATGACTTTTCCAGGTTTTCCATGACTGTGTAGGGCAACAGCAGACGTTGCACCTGAAGCCGGTGGATGGCGATGGAAGGAGGTGGGACCGGAGCTCGGCCACGTTCACCCAAGGGTGGGGTGGGGGGTGGGGTGGGGTGGGGGGGGGTCTGAAAGGCCCCGTAAATCACCATCTTCAAAGGCCAGACCTTTTATTTACGGTTTACTCCCACCGAACATGTCTGCCACTGACTAAGAGCATGAATCACCCCCCTCACCCCCCCCCACCCACCTTCCCTTAAACGCTTTGCAGTCGTGTGGGTGAAAGGCTGAGGAGCGCTGTGGTTGAGGTCAGAGAGGCCAAGGGGAGTTTAACACCAAAGTGCCTCTGCAGATTTAAAGCCTTCCACAATAAAAAAAAATAAAAATGTAAAAAAAAACAACAACAAAAAGCGTTGACCGTAAAGAAGGACGCTAAGCCGAGGGAATCCCTTCATCTCCATCTCACCGTGTTGGTGGGGTCGTCTTGGAGAATGGCTTCGTAGTGCTTGCTGGCTTCGTCGTACCTTCAGCGGGGGAAAATAAAACAAAGTGAGTTTTTTAACCAATCCCAGTCGGGGGGGAAATCCGACGCAGTTCAAGGTAATCAGGTCTCTGTATACAGCGCGGCAGGTCCCTATGATTACACACGGGAGGCGGCGCACAAATCAGCGGTGATCCACGAGGACGGAATAAACACTGGTTGGGGTTCGGGCCGCCGGTCGCGCGGCCGCCGTTGCGAGGGGGCTCACGTCGCTCCGCAGCGGGTCGAGAAATCAATACAAACACAGCTCAGTTTGGGAGATTGCATTTTGATTTGATTGCATCCAGCGTGATTCACCTTTAAACAAAACGGAATTGCCGCTTCTCACGTCCGTGCAGACGCACGGCGAAGCTGTTGGGTCGGTTATCCGTCTCTTGGCCCACGCCAGATACCACAACACACACACACACACACACACACACACACACACACACACACATGCATGTGAACCGGATAAGCAACGATATCCAACACAGAGCGCCTCAAACTCTTGGACTCAAACCGCATGATTCTGTTTAGAAAGAGAATTTATGAGCTGTAAATATCAAATCATACGGTAAAGAAATCTGGGAATAGGAGGTATGTGCACTTCACTTGTCATGTCAGATCAGGTGCTGAAGGATGATTTTAAGAACCCCCCCCCCCTCCCTATTTAGGGGCAATCTGCAACGCCGACGTTTTAGCAGCCAAAGGCAGGGTTCAGTGATCAGAAAGCTTCCCGCCCACCGCCCGGCAACAGACAGAAGCAACTCTGGTTCCCATTAGCGCTGAGAAGCCCCACTTCCAGCGCTGCTGCTTCCCTCACATTCACTTTATTACTCAGCCACACTTTGGGGAGATTTCAGATGGCACCGGGCTTTTGATTTGCTTTATTTATTTAGGAAACTGTGTGTGTGTGTGTGTGTGTGTGTGTGTGTGTGCGGAGGGGAAGGGCCTCGCCGTTTGAAGCCGTGTCATTCAAGTGCGGCTCTGTCCGCTGCCAATTAGATCCCAGAGCGCCGTTTATTTAATCCGACAGCGCCGGAGCAATCGCTCTCAATTATCACAAACTCCGACATAACCGATAAACCAGGGACGGTGATCCGGTGTGTGTGTGTGTGTGTGTGTGTGTGTGTGTGTGTGTGTGTGTGTGGGGGGTGGGTGAACAGATTGGAGTCTCGTTACTTGAGCTCAGCACAGTTTAAAAATACCACCAGTTTGTCTTTTCTGCTCATGCGCTCAATTATGCGTTCTTTTTTCATAATCTGGATATTCCCAAATCATTTTTTTTTTAAAATCATATCAAATGTGAGGGGGGGGGGGGGCAGCAAACTGGAGCTCGGGGCAACATGTCCCCGACACACTTGTGGGGCCCGAGATCAAAACAAAAAACGGGGATAAAAAGCATGAAAAGAAGGAGGGTATAACGAGAGGAATGAGGGGGTAAGGGAACAAGGAAACAACGATGATTGAGGGACCCCTCGGAGAAAAGTGGGATCCGACCACTTCCTTCCCGGGAATCCCTAACTCGGGCTTAAAAAAAAGGGCCACAGGACTACCCAGAGCTGAACCCCTCTTCCCGAAGGAATGCAGGGTGATCTAACATAAACACCCCCCCCCCACACACACACACACACACACACGTTCTCGCCCCCTAAGCCTCCTTAGGAACCAAATATAACGGCGGCTGAGCAAATCTTTTCTTGCCGCCTCGGCATCTTCCCGTGGCCGACGCTTACCTCTCCAGAGCCTCCAGCCTCATGCCCGACAGGCGCTTCACTCGGTGGCTGTCTGGGAACTGCTTCCTGAGTCCCTGTAGACAGGTCTGCAAGGATGAGAGAGAGAGAGAGAAAGAGAAAGAAAGAGAGAAAGAGAGAGAAAGAGAGAGAGAGAGAGACCAATTATAGTTGGCCGCAACTAAAGTCAGGGTTCTTACACATTTTGACCGATGGATTTCCAGGACTTTTCCAGGACTTTTCACCAAATTTCCATGACCAAACTGAAATTTCGGTATAAACATGAAAAATTTAGAAAATGTTGCGTATTGATAGCGTACGCCGGCTTATATTTTGAGCGTCTTTCTTTAAAAAACATATTAATTCTTTCAAACTCGGCGTAAATGAACACATGATTATAACAAATGTTCATGACTTTTCCAAAACTTTTATGATATAAGTTTTTTCCATGACTTTTCCAGGCCTGGAAATGACCATTTTAAAATTCCATGACTTTTCCAGGTTTTCCATGACTGTACGAACACTGTAAAGTGTATTGCTCGCACACACACACACACACACACACACACACACACACACACACACACACACACACACACACACACACACACACACACACACACACACACACACACACACACACACGCACACACACACGCGCGTTGATTCGGCTCATTAAACTCAATGCACAGACTTAAAAACAGTCAAAAGGCCAATGGCAGCCTTTGATGTGAGAATCTGCCGTTCAACCGTGTGTGTGTGTGTGTGTGTGTGTGTGTGTGTGTGTGTGGTTGAGGATGCCTCAGCACAAAACTTTTTTATTTGCGATAACAGCTGAGGAAGTGCTACTCTCAGTCCACATCGTCCTGAATGAGATGAACAAACGTCTGCAGTGTGACCTGAAATGCTGCCGCTATCAATCAGACGGAGGCTGGTAATGCTGTTACCGTCCGGCAGCAGGCAGAGCAGACGGCCAACAGGCCACCGATGATGACCCGCCTGTTCTGCACGCACCGAGGGAGTCGGCATATCCGTACCGGTCGGAGATTAACCGTTTCAACAGCCATGATCTGTCGTTTAGTTTTTCTTTTAACCCCCATGCAGATCTGAAAAAGCTCAGATCGGCGAATACTTCAAAACAGAAGCAGAGTAAATCCTAAAGGGGAAAAAACGAGTTGAACTCCATGACAGGATGGCCAAGTGCAGCTCACACATGGAGCACGCCTTCTCCACTCATTTGCTACACCCTCTAATTCCAACTCAGAAAATAGTTTTTTCCCCCCGATGTACAGACACAGTAATACCATTTGGCCAAATAAAAAAAAAAGTCTGATTTTCACATTTGGCAGAGGGGCTTGCTGCAAAGTAGGAATGGCTGCTTGGGAGCGAACGATGGCTTTTGAAGCTCCGGAGCGTGAGGAAGAAACTGCAAAAAAATAAAAAATAAACTCACCAGAGCCAAGTCATCGCGACTGCAGTCCAGCGCCGCAATCATCACCTGCTCATAAATAATCCATACTGGGAAGAGGAGACAAAGAGGACAGTGTTAACGCCCTTTCCATTCCACTGTCTGCAGGAACACGGCAAATTAGAGATTGAAGCGTGCACTTGACGTCGCAGCTTCACACACCGCCCCGCAACAGCTGCAGACGGCTTTTCTGCTCGCAAACAAGCTCCTATGCTGCGAAAATAACTATTTCATATGTAATGCTCCATGTCGAGCCATTGATTTTGACATTTGTATTTAGTTTTATTGTAAAGCAATGTTGCTTATTTATTGCTTTTTACCTTCGCATTGAAAATGCGGAAGGTTATATGTTTTGATCGCCATGTATTTATTTATTTGGATGCGTGTTACTTGCATAAGTCAAAAAGTATTAAACCGAATCGCATGGAATTTGGTGGGATGATTGGTTATTATCCGGGGAGCATTTATTTACATTCTGGGATCGATCGGGTCAAAGGTCAAGGTCATGAAAAAGGTCAAAATCTTATTTTTACCATAGCACGGTCAATTTGTATCCAATTGGCAACTAATGCCAACATGTTCATAATTCAATGACCGATCTTGTGATATGTGAAGGTATGCGCTCTACCGAGCGCCCGTTTTAGTTATTAAATGTTATAACATGTTATTACACCACAGGTTTCAAGTTGAAAAAAAAGAAAAAGAAATATCACAGGGTATGAATACGTATGACCATGTAATATTTCAGTTTTTAATAAATTTGCAAAAAATTCTAAATTTGTTTCTTTCCTGTCAAGATGGGGTGCCGAGTCCAAGTTAATGAGAAATATTTTTTTTTAAATGATTTTAGCAGATGGCTGCAATGACACAAAGAGTAAACATTTTAAAGGGAGTCTGAATACTTCCCGTACCCACTGGGTATTGTAATATGATATTCATGATTAAGGGGATTAATTTTTTCAGAAAAAAAGGATGGAGAGTCACAAGCTGGGCAGATAAAACAAAACCCATGTTGATGCTTTGTGAAACCAAAGCAGCCGTCAGTGACATGATGTTTCTCGCCCGTCTCTCTGCACAGTGGGACCGTGGTAACAGTTACTGTGGCTCATATAACATTACAGATTTACATTCATACGAATCGTTCCAAATAAAGACGTCTGTTTTGACCATTATCTGCTCCGTGATGCTTATTAAGATTTTGTTTTGTTTGCAGACTTCATGGTTGAATGTTGTCAAATCCATGTTTCTCTGGTCACATAAAACCAATCCCAAGCCAGTTTGACATTTCAGAACAGTGATATTTATTGTACTTGTATAACATGGCATGTGGAGCCCCATCATTAACAGGCACAACCAATCCTTAAACATGTTTCCCTTGGTGGTTAGCTATAAAAAAAATACATTGAAATGTTTATTCATTCAGTCAACTGTAACATTATAACACACCGACTAATAGCCGGACTGCAGAAGCCAATTAATGGAATTAATGCAACATGTTAGACGGACAGCTCCGACAAGCCAACCGGACGTGCTCAGCCTGTTAATCGAAAAGAATAATAAAATCCAGCTCCGCCTCAAATCGGGCAGGTTATGCCAAAACAAACAAATGCCTCAAGTTTTTCTTGACTTTAATGATTCCAACTCTTTGTTTTGATAATTGCCATCCCATTTCACAGCCAATTTAAGCGCTGGTTTCAATAAATCCATGGCATGTTAAGTGTTGATAGGGGGGAAAGGGAGTAGGACAGTACTGTAAAGGGAGACCACGACCTTTAATACGGTTACGGCAAGTAAAACTCACGCCCGCGTCAGAAATAAAACCCCAAGAAACTCTACCCAGTGCATTCCTAGGCAACAGGATACGCGGATTATTGTACAGGGTTCTTACACATTTGGAACGATGGATTTCCAGAACTTTAAACCAAATTTCCATGACCAATTTGAAATCTCGGTAAAAACATGAACAATTTAGAACATCGTGTGTATTGAGAGCGTACATTGAGTGTTTTTCTTTAAAAAACATGTTAATTATTTCAAACTCGGCGTAAATAAACACGTGATTTTAACACATTTCCATGACTTTTCCCAAACTTTTATGATTTAAGTTTCTTCCATGACTTTTTCAGGTCTGGAAATGACTTAAAATGTAAAATTCTTCCTTATATTATTATTATTCCTTTAAAATTCCATGACTTTTCCAGGTTTTCCATGACCGTACGAACCCTGATTGTACCTTTCTCACGATTACAGTCGTGTATCCCCGTTTACAGTCGAGAATATATTAAATGTTTTATGTTCTGCTTTTACTGATAATGTTACATAAAACTGTCAAGCATCTTCCTTTCCCCTCTAAAAGATCTCCAAAATATCCGTTTAATGGAACTAGATCTTGTATTTCTGGTCTTGGCTTCTTCAGCAACAGGAAACTTTAGATCCCGTTTAAAATATTATCCACAAAAGAAATTCATACCACAAAAATAAAAAAGGGGAGAGAACCAAATCTAACAAGCAGAATATTGCCCACTTGGAGCAATCACATGTCAGAAATGTGTCCAGAAGCCCATCATTAGTCTGGATATTATTCACAGAGGGAGCAAATGGTTTTCGGATCCGCTAAATGTTTTTAACTTTGGACAGACCGGCGGACTGTACGCGTCTCCTGCTTCGGCCACAAGAAGAGATGACGAGCTGTTGTGTTATTACCGAAAGAGGGTGGAGTTCTTCATAAAGCAAGGTTCTTACACCTTTTGACCATGACTTTTCCATGACTTTAAATCTCAGTATAAACATGAAACATTTAAAAAATGTTGTGTATTGAGAGCTATAGCCGGCTTATATTTTGAGCGTCTTTCTTTAAAAAACATATTCATTATTTCAAACTCGGCGTAAATGAACATGTGATTATAACAAATTTCCATGACTTTTCCCAAACTTTTATGATGTAAGTTTTTTCGTTCCCGTATTTAATGTCAAAGTCAAGTCAAAGTAGCTTTATTGACAATTACTTTGCATGTCAGGACATACAAGGAATCGAAAAAACGTTTCCCACTCTCCCACGGTGAAACATATAAGTGCACACGCACAACAACAGATAAAACAAGACATATAGTTATACATAGAGTTATAAATATACATATACATATACAGCAGCATAAGTTTTCTAAGAAATGAGGTTATGTGACAAAACAGCAGCTGTAACTGAAGTGGTGCCTAAACTAATGTTCTATCTCAACAATGAACCGTTTAGTCTGCATTGACCAAAAGACGAGTGAGTGTGTATGCTTGCTGAGGAATTATGTTAATTGTGTACTGATTTATGTAGTTTGGACACACCTACCGTCATCGCCCAGTTTAGATGAATGTTCACTGATCAGCTCCTCGCCAACGTCCACAATTTGCTCACTGTTCCTGCAGTTATCGTCTCTCCATTTACGCAGCTTGTCTCTCATCTCTGTCGACAAAAATTGTGAAAATGTGGAACGTAATGTTTTGATCACTGTGTATTTATTTATTTGTATGGGTGTTACTTGCATAACTCAAAAAGTATTAAACCGAATCGCATGGAATTTGGTGGGATGCTTGATTATCTGGGGACCATTTGATTAGATTTTGGAGTCAATCGGGTCAAAGGTCAAGGTCATGAAAAGGTCAAAAACTTATTTTTACCATACCATGTCAATTTCTATCCAATTGGCATGCAACTAATGCCAAAATGTTCATAATGCAATGCCCAATCTTGTGATATGGGAAGGTATGCATTCTACTGAGTGCCCATTCTAGTTATTACATGTTATTACATGTTATTACACCACAGGTTTCATCCATTTCTCCCCCCTTAAAAGGTTTTGTTTCTATTTCTTGTGAGTTTCTCCTGATCCGATGTGAGGTCCTGGGACAGGGATGTCGTCCGTGAACAGACTGTAAAGCTCTCTTAGGCACATTTTGAATTTGTGATATTCAAAATAAACTTAATTTAAATTGAATTTGGGATGATTTGGAATAGAAAGACATATATGAAGTTTGACTGTCGCGCGCACTATAGCTTCTCCATCATCTGACGGCGGCGGTGACGTCACAGGGGCTCATCAGACAACCGCACATGCACGTCGGTGCACATTATAGGATTATAGGAGTGCAACGTTGACTCCAGTCGGTGCACGTACAGGACGGAGCTGACGTGCAGAGCGACGCCGTTAGCCGACGTTAGCCGACCGTGGCTCGCACGCGACAGACTTACGGTACCGATCTGAAAGCAGACCGGAAACCACCCGACGACACACCTGAACGCTGAACGCACCTGTAACGCCGGTGACAGATACACCTGGCGCTGATGCGCCGCACGGGTCGACCGTGTGGATGAGCGCAGCACGTTAGCTCGCCATGCTAACTAGTGGTAGCTCACTCTTTCCCACTCTGCCTCGTGCTCTTGCACAGTAAACACATTCACGCAATGAAACCCACGACACGCGTACCACCTTTGCAAATATAAAAACGAGTCTCAATGTCACTTTGGGAGAATCTATGTTCTCTTTTGTCTTACCTTCCCAACCCACATCGTACATATCTGATATAGTCGCCATTTTTCTTTTTCTTTGACAGCAAACGCCGTGCTACGTCATAGGCTCGCCAGCTGTGGGCGTGCCTGACGTCAAATATATGTTATATTAAAATATTAATAATTATATTAATACTAATACCGTCATAGGCTCGCCAGCTGTGGGCGTGCCTGACGTCAAATATATGTTATATTAAAATATTAATAATTATATTAATACTAATACCGTCATGGGCTCGCCAGCTGTGGGCGTGTCTGACGTCAAATATATGTTATATTAAAATATTAATAATTATATTAATACTAATACCGTCATAGGCTCGCCAGCTGTGGGCGTGTCTGACGTCAAATATATGTTATATTAAAATATTAATAATTATATTAATACTAATACCGTCATAGGCTCGCCAGCTGTGGGCGTGCCTGACGTCAAATATATGTTATATTAAAATATTAATAATTATATTAATACTAATACCGTCATGGGCTCGCCAGCTGTGGGCGTGTCTGACGTCAAATATATGTTATATTAAAATATTAATAATTATATTAATACTAATACCGTCATAGGCTCGCCAGCTGTGGGCGTGTCTGACGTCAAATATATGTTATATTAAAATATTAATAATTATATTAATACTAATACCGTCATGGGCTCGCCAGCTGTGGGCGTGTCTGACGTCAAATATATGTTATATTAAAATATTAATAATTATATTAATACTAATACCGTCATAGGCTCGCCAGCTGTGGGCGTGCCTGACGTCAAATATATTTTATATACAAATATTAATAATTATATTAATAATACCGTCATGGTCTCGCCAGCTGTGAGGTCAAATATCTTTTATATACAAATATTAATAATTATATTAATAATACCGTCATGGGCTCGTCAGCTTTGGGCGTGCCTGACGTCAAATATATATTTTTAAAAATAATTAATTATTAGATTAATAATAATACCATCATGGGCTCGCCAGCTGTGTGAGTACCTGACATTAAACACATTTTATTTAACAATATTAATAATGATATTAATAATAATACCGTCATGGGCTCGCTAGCTGTGGGCGGGCCTGACATTGAACAGATTTTATTTAACAATATTAATAATTATATTAATAATAATACTGTCATGGGTTCGCCAGCTGTGGGCATGCCTGACGTTGAACAGATTGTATTTAACATTATTTATAATTATATTAATAATAATACCATCATGGGCTCGCCAGCTGTGTGCGTGCCATACGTTAATAAACATATTTTATTGAACAATATTAGTAATAATAATAATACTGTAGTAACAATTCTAACGTTCCAACTATGTAATAACATAATAATTACTAATAATGATTGATGGAGAAAGTGTCTTTTTTTACAATGTAATGCGAAATGATGAAAAGTGTACATATTGACTTCAACAGAACATTTAGGTAAAATACATTGCACACGGCCAAATATGATTCCAGTATACCGTAAACCTATAGGCTTGCATATCCACTGCAACATGCAGCATGATGTTAGCAAGCGAGAAGCCAGACCTTCAAAATCCAGACGATACCGTTCTCATGCTCCGTTTCCATTTATATAATAATGATCCCGACAGAGGCTGAGTCTAGAATCAGTTTCATCCGAAAATGTGAAACGTGCTTCCCAAGCACATCTATACCATTTCCCCCTGATTTCCCTCAGGGGCCTGTGTGTATCTCATCGCATCGTTGCGTTCGCTTGCTTACACACTTCTCTCCTTCCACACTTGTTGATGTGAACTTGCTTACAAGGACATTTCAGAGCTCTGATGTCATATCCAGTGCTGCTCACTGCAAACATAGCCTACCGTATATATGCATACATTGTTGATGTTCCGGAGAGATTCTATTTGTCTTCTCTCGCTCGGGGACACTGATATTGTAAAAATAGCTCAGCATCATCAATAACGGGCAAGTGAATAAGGGAACGAGGAAATGTCATCACCTCTGTCGGGGGTGCGAATACAAACACTGTGTACAGTTTAGGTTACACTCAGCTTTGGCGATCTGTGTACTTGTAGTTTCCAAGTCTTGCACATGGCAGTCAGTTGATATGTGGTTGGGTTTCTGCTGGAACACAAAGTACCAAGGAAACCACATTAAAACAAGCATGCTCTGTCCTCCGGGGTAGGGGGCTTTTCCCCGTCTGCCAAGGTGCCGTTGAAGGCCAGGGCCCGAACAGTGACCTGCAGTAAACACCATGCAGCGGGCGGGGGTGATCAGGGCACGGCGGCAAAAAATAACTCTGTGAACAAGCTGTCCATAACTTTGAGATGCAAATGGACGTGTGGTGGTGGCGATGGTGAAAATCATCTTGACAGAAGGCGCCTGTTTGACTTGGAGCAGTCCTCTTGTGCAGAAAAGTCACAATAAGGGCAAATCAATTCCAGCAAGCTGAAAATCTAAATTGTACTACTTGACTGGCACTTACGTAGGTTTCCACAAGCATATGTATATATAATTTTATATATATATATATGCTTGTGCAAAAAAACAATATATATATATATATATATTTTATTTTTATTTATATATATATATATATATATAAAAATATAATTTTATATATATATGCTTGTGGAAAAAATAATATATATATATATATATTTTTTTTTTTATATATATATATATATATATTTATATATATATATATATATATATATATATATATATATATATATATATATATATATATATATATTTATTCTTTTTTCAGTCTCCAAAAAAAGAAGAGGGAAATATTCCAGAAGAAACACTTCAGAAGCATTAAATTTTGATTTCTGACAGAAGCAATCAGAGTTGGCAATCTCTAAAATGTACAGCTTTAGAAATAGAGGTAAGTTTGAGGTGCTCTCTGTGTTTTTTTAAATAGTTCCTGTTTTTTTCCCGTTGGTGTTGTACAGTGCGTTGAGGAAAATGAAGACAGATGCAATTAGCAACCATGTTTGGACTTAGCCTTGTGGAGCCGGCGGCACCGTGTTGACTTTGAAATCTGATTAGGTCCCCTGTCTCACCAAGTTGCTTTCACCTCACCGCGAATAACTCTGTGCAGATGACTTCAGCACGCGTTGCCGCTGACGGACTCCCTCCAGTGCACCTTTGACCTCGCCCATATCCTGATTGAGAGGCCCTGAGCGGGAAATTATGGCACATCACAATTAGGCTTCCTCACTCTGCTGCTCTTCTCTCTCTCAACTGCGGTGCCAAGAACAATAGTCGGCCTCGTGTCAGAGCGCCACCACGCTGGTAATTGGCGGCGCTCCCGCAGTACGAGGCTTCGGATGTATTGCTCTCCCGACAGCCGCCGCATGTAGCACACGGAAAAATAAGGGTTCTTAAATGGTTCTGTAATAGGCTTTGTGGTTCTACGAAGAACCATCCCCTACTGAAGCACCTTTTTTTCGTTTTAGGGACCATTATAAGTTCTTTGAAGGAATCTCTAGGGAAATTGTTTTTTAAAGAACCCTGGTTTGAAAAGGTTCTTTGAGACACATTTATAGGTTCTTTAAATAACTATTTAAGGAATAGTTCTCTCACGAACCCTGGTTTGAAAGGTTCTTTGTGGAACCAGAAATGGTGCCATCTTTTAAAGGTTATTTGAGACACCTTTAGAGGTTCTTTGAAGAAATCTTTAAGGCAATGGTTCTTTAAAGAACCCTCGTTTGAAATGTTCTTTGTGGAACCATAAATGGTGCCTTGAAGAACCATGTTTTGAAGGTTCTCTGAGACACCTTTATAGGTTCTTTGAATAACTATTTAAGGAAATGGTTCTTTAAAGAACCCTGTTTGAAATGTTCTTTGTGGAACCAGAAATGGTGCCTTAAAGATCCATGTTTTGAAGGTTCTTTAAAACACCTTTAGAGGTTCTTTGAAGAACTATTTAAGGAATAGTTCTCTCACGAACCCTGGTTTGAAAGGTTCTTTGTGGAACCAAAAAGGGTTCCTTAAAGAACCAAGTCTTGAAGGTTCTTTGAGACACCTTTATAGGTTCTTTGAAGAACTATTTAAGAAATAGTTCTTTAAAAAACCCTGGTTTGAAAGGTCATTTGTGGAAGCAGAAATGGTGTCTTAAAGAACCATTTTTAAGGTTATGTAAGACACCTTCATGGGTTCTTTGAAGAACTCTTTAAGGAATAGTTCTTTAAAGAACCCTGGTTTGAAAGGTTATTTGTTGAAAGCAAAAATGGTGTCTTAAAGAACCATTTTTTAAGGTTATGTAAGATGCCTTCATAGGTTCTTTAAAAAACGATTTAAGGAAATGGTTCTTTGAAGAACCCTGGTTTAAAAGATTCTTTGTGGAACCAGAAATAATGCTATGTTTTGAAGGTTATTTGAGATACCTTTATAGGTTCTTTGAAGAACTCTTCAAGGACATGGTTAAAAGATTCTTTGTGGAACCAGAAATGGTTCTTCTTTGGCATCACTCTGAAGAACCATTTTCGGTTCCAGGTGACACCTTCATTTCTCTGTGTGTAGCACCATTGCTGGTTGTGGATTATTGCCACATGTCGTATAGATGAGTTGCTCGATTGGGTGTAATAGCCAATCGTCCGTTCTCATTCACTTTGAACTGGGCGTTATCGACCCCATGCGTGAGGTCATCTCCGAGAGACTTCAGCAGGTGACGCCGACAATCATCAGAAGCGACGCTAATTATAGAAAAAAGTCACCCATACATACAAGCGAGACCATTTCTCCGTAAACACATTCCTTCTCTCCTCCTACAGTATGAAATGAAATCATATTGGAGGACTCCACATGTGAGCCTCGTCTTACATAACCATCACGCAGTCTTATTAAAGGGAAAGTTTGATCTCTAAGAGAGTTTTTGGCAGCGATGTGACAATTGTGACACCTCCGAGCCAAGTATTGAATTCTCACCCCCCACTTTAGTATTCAAGAGTCACATCATCTCCATCCTAAATTGCAGGGGATGATGAAGTTCATTCATTCCAGCCGTGTTTTTTTTTGGTTCCAACCTCGACAACCTCTCCGAGGGTCTGAGTTGAGGTTTGACATTCACAGCCATTGGAGTCATGATTGTTGTTCATTGATCTTACTTTCTTTCCATCATCTCAAGAGCGGTTTTCATTCAGATGCCTCCACTTAGCGACGTAAATGCACACAATAGCAGTCATTGCAGATATTTAAAATCCGCAGGAAGTGGAATATTAAAATCCCTTCTCCATGCATTGGAGGCATGTAACTAAACAGCATAATCTGGAGTTATCAGATTTCACTTTTCTTCCCGTAAGAATGTCCACGGCCGCAAATTCGCAGATAGCGGCATGTTCGCCGGGATGTCATGCGTTCAAAGCAAATTGCAGAGGAAAAGTGAAGTTATGCATAACAAGAGGAGCAGAGCCATGGGAGCGGAGCTTGGCGAGGAAGGATTAGAGGGGGTCAAATATTGATCGACTGTACTGCACGTCGCTGGCGTCTGTTGAGCAGATGTTTGGTGCCATCGGTTTCGCTCGATGGAAGTTTCGCCTCGTCTTCTGGCCCCCGTCAGCCGGGGGATACCCTTCAATCCGCCGCCGCCGAAATGTGACAGTTCTGAAGTCAGCTGATGGATAACCTGACACACCGGGACTGAGGTGATGCGTGGCTAAAACGCTTACAGAGGAATCATTGAAATTCATACGAGATGCTCGAATCCGGTTGGCCGTGCAACATCCAGCGGCGAGTCGTTTGTCTTGCGGCGTCATTGATTTGCATTTTGACAGATATTAGAAGGAGGCCGGCGGCGGGTGTCTTTGGCAGCGTCCTCTCCTCCGCCCCCTCTCTTGGATCCATCTGTTGACCGAGAAGGCTTTCAGGGAACTGAAGAGTTGAGGTTTTTCGTGGAATCCTTGGCCCCATCACTCCACCCTTTCTATCTATCACATCTCTGGGAGACAAACACTCGGACTGATGAAAAACGGCTTTCTTTGCGTGCCGTGATGTGTCAGAGCTCCCGATAGCATCCCGGTATCATGCGGCGTGGTCAAAGACATCGCTCACTGCCTGAAACCGTTCCGCCTTCAGAAAAACACATGCTTTGATTTACGGACAGAAATGGCGGATAACTGTCCGGATTTACTCCACTTTCGGGGGCTTTGTGTTTCAAGTTTTAGTTCAAGTTTAGCCCAAAGCTTTTCAGTCAATAGGCTGGCTGAGTGCTGTGGGAGCTGCTTGGAACAAATCATTAGTTAGACTCACCCTATTGCTTGGGTTTATCGAGAAGTGCCTTGGCAGGAGGAGATTACCGAGTTGGAAAAAAAACATTTCCAAGTCATTGTTATGTTAGAGAGCAGACCACCGTGAACCGTATCCACACGGAGGTTGGATCTGACCAACAGAAATCAGTTTGCAGTCACTGTGCATAATTGCATACTAGCCTAGAACACATATTTGCTTTCTTGCCGAGAGCTTGATGAAAAGATCGATACCGCTCTCCGATCTGAGCGCTAGCTTAGTTTAGCTTAGCACGAAGACCGTAGACCTGAAGAAACCCACGGGGCGGGCAACAGAATCCACCTCTCAGCACCTGAAACACGTGACGAACATGTTATATATCATGAAAGTGGTCACGTTGGGATTCGTTTGGCTGGTTGGGAGTTGGGTATGAAAATTGCCGAAACAGCAATTCCAGAATAAGACTGGCTCTTTTTGCTAAATGGTGCACCGCAAGTTAAATTATATTTACCTCCTTTGTATTGGGTTGGATTACAGAGAGACATGTATTGCACATCTTCAACTTCATTTGCTAGGAGCTCCGTCGTTCCACGTAAATGTCAACGTACATTGGCGACCACAATCCTCGACCCTGAGAGGCTGAATTCGACACAGAGGTCAAGTGTGTGGGTGTGAAACACACAGGCCCAATCCCAATCTCCACCCTTAAGGACTCGCAGATTTCGAGGCGTGCTGCCGCTAACTCGTTGAGGGTTTGGTTCTGTCCCGCTGTCAAACCGTTGAGTGTTTGAGGGTTCTCTGGCAGACATTTTGAACCCTTCATTAACCCTTTTCCGTAAGTCAGCATTCGATGCAGACTCTGTCCAAGGGAATAACCCACAATTCCTAGCAATGTTATGTTAAACACCCAGTTACCAATGAAAATGTGGAGAAGTCAACAAAGAGGTCCCCGGGGTAATCAGCCGGTTAAATTACATTTACACAACAACATTAGGATTAAAGATGGAACATAAAAACATGTGAAATCTGAGAAATGTAAGCAGAAATGTCTCAAGATGTTAAAATCAGCGAGTAAAAACCATAAAATAAATACCCACAATTGAGTCTAAACCATAGTCTTTTCGAGCTGAAATGTCAACTGGCAGTAGAGTAGACAACTCTTTTAAAGTTTGACAGCAACGATGTGATTGGCTTAGAGACATCGTGCCGCTTCTGACTGGTCGCTTAAAAGTGGACGCTATCAGCTGATAGCGTGATCACCGGGAGGGACTGAGACACGTATGCATGACCCGCCGTGTTAAGAGAGTCCTTCTTCCTAAACTACCTCTTAAGCTCCATTTTAATCAGGAGAGACTTATTCAACAATACTCTTTATTTCATCGGTCAAACAAAAATGGAATTGTGTATAGACTTTGGCGATGGGACTCTATCCTGGATGTAGACGTTGTCACAATGACGTCGTTTTTGGCCGTTGCCATCTTGCAACCAGAATTGACACGAGACGCTATGGAGTTCAATAAGTTAACCCTCCTATGACTTTTGGGGTCAATTTGACCCCATTCAATGTTTAATGTCGCCAAATAAATGATTGTCATCATTATTTTTGCTTCATATTTCATGACTTTTCCTAATTTATTGGGGACAACTCGGAAAAACATCAAATTCACACAATGACATGTTCTCAATGTCCTGAACACAACTTGTACCCATTGGTGTTCTTTGGGGTCAATTTGACCCCAGGCTGTTTTTACTGAGTAAAAGATATAAGAAATATCAACTTTATTATTTATTTAAAAGGCTATTTAGGTAGTCAACAAACACACATAAAGTACCTGACACTTGAACTTAGAAAAACACTCTTAATTCTAATAATTTTCTCTAGGTTTTAATTGCTCTGGTCAATTAGCCCCAGGGGTAAAAGATGTTAGTACATTTGAAGGTAACAGGAGGGTTAAGAGTTCAGAGAGTTAAGGTCAGCCGAATGCTGAACAAGACCTTTTCAGGCAACGACAAGTATTACATTCATGAAATGAAAACACTGTGAAAGTTATAAGAGAAAAACTCTCAGACTGTACCGCAAAAGAACTTTGCCTTTCACTGTACAGACTCCTGTGGGAGGCGTAGTTGCACTCAGCAGATTTTCCTAACCCCTCCTCCCCCTTTAATCCCGCCTCCTTCACAATTCCCGACCTGTAAGTGGGAGACTTCTGTGGGTCGGGATAGACAAAGAGAACCATCTATTCTACAGGGATCTGGTCATTCCAATGAAAGTTACTCATTGGACCATGAAGCCAAACACATGTTGACACAGTATACTCTACCTGAATCTTTCATTGACCTTCACATTCACCTGATTTATAGGCTTCTCTCAGTCAACCTGAGAGTCTTCTTCACCTGACAGATTTAGTTTTCCTCCTGTTTTGGACACTATTTAAAATGTGCTGGTCATTTGTGCTTGTTTATCTATAATTTGGCTGAAACCACCATTTAAATGAATTTGAGGGAAATAAGTTGACCTTTGTGAACAAAACAATAAAACACCTCATGTAAATAGGTCTTTAGTGAAATACTGCCAGTTGCAGACAAATTATTATTATTTTTTTAATTTAATTCATGGTTCACAAAACACTTAAATCCCAGTTTAACAACTGCATCTATACACTGCGACAACTGCTGTATAATTTATAGGATGAGTACAGGGACTTTCATTTTCATTATTAGGCTCGAAGAAACTAGATTTATTTTGTATTTTCTTAAGTGGTTAGATGAGGTCTTTGCTTGCAATAATGCCAAAGCAAACATTACTATATTTAATCAACAAAACAGAAAACTTCTCCTGATAATTCACTTGACACACCAGAAGAAAAGAACAAAGCGTTAGATTAGATTAGATTAGATAATCCTTTATTAGTCCCATAGTGGGGAAATATCAGGATCACAGCAGCTGGTGCACATTAGAGCAGAAATGAAAAATAAAACTCAAAACACAATAATAATACTAAATACTAAATACTAAATATAAAATACTAAATATACAGAGGAAACAAAATATATACACAAGGCAGTGACCAAAGTGAATTCCCAGCAGGTTAAAGTGTCCAGAAAAATAAAGTGCTAAGTGTGCCACGGTTTAGGGTTATTAAGATAAGATAAGATAAGATATTCATTTATTAGTCCCACAGTGGGGACATTTCAGGACCACAGCAGTGGATGTACATTAGAGCATTAATACAAATAAAAGATAATAATAAAAACACAAAACACAAAAATAAATACTAAAATACTAAATAATAATACTACTACTAAAATACAAAATACAAAATACTAATACTGCTAATAAATTACAAAATACTCATACTAAATACAAAAAAATACAAATACTAATACTAAATTACTAAATACTAAATACTACAAGGGGAAAAACAAAGTAAAATGTTGAGTAAAGTAAAGTGCTGAGTAAAGTAAAGTGCAGAGTAAAGTAAAGTAAAGTGCTGAGTAAAGTAAAGTGCTGAGTAAAGTAAAGTGCTGAGTAAAGTAAAGTGCTGAGTAAAATAAAGTGCTGATTAAAGTAAAGTGTTGAGTAAAGTAAAGTGCTGAGTAAAGTAAAGTGCTGAGTAAAGTAAAGTGCTGAGTAAAGTAAAGTGCTGAGTAAAATAAAGTGCTGATTAAAGTAAAGTGTTGAGTAAAGTAAAGTGCTGAGTAAAGTAAAGATCTGAGTAAAGTAAAGTGCTGAGTAAAGTAAAGTGTTGAGTAAAGTAAAGTGCTGAGTAAAGTAAAGTGCTGAGTAAAATAAAGTGCTGATTAAAGTAAAGTGTTGAGTAAAGTAAAGTGCTGAGTAAAGTAAAGTAAAGTGTTGAGTAAAGTAAAGAGCTGAGTAAAGTAAAGTGCAGAGTAAAGTAAAGTAAAGTGCTGAGTAAAGTAAAGTGTTGAGTAAAGTAAAGAGCTGAGTAAAGTAAAGTGCTGAGTAAAGTAAAGAGCTGAGTAAAGTAAAGTGCTGAGTAAAGTAAAGTGCTGAGTAAAGTAAAGTGTTGAGTAAAGTAAAGTGCTGAGTAAAGTAAAGAGCTGAGTAAAGTAAAGAGCTGAGTAAAGTAAAGTGCTGAGTAAAGTAAAGAGCTGAGTAAAGTAAAGTGCTGAGTAAAGTGTTGAGTTGGTCAGGATCTCCAGTGATCTACTGCAGTGAGTTGTGATCGTCCAGAGGAAAGAATGGACTTTTGCTGAGAACACAAATGTACCGACTCCTGTGATGTCACCGCATGAAATTGCCTAAACTTGGCATTCAGGTAACGATGCCGCTTTGGAAGAATAAGAAGTTGCCACGTGAGTCAATCTCTCAGTGACGCATGTGAATATTGATCTGTGAGGGCCGCAGCTATTTAATGAAGTTGAGGAAAAGGAGCTTATATTTGTTTGGCCAGCATGTCTGACAATGTCTGAAAATATCATATGATTAATGTTGCGGATACCCAAGATATTACTGAGTGTGTCCAGCAGGAAATTGCCTCGATCCATCCTCCCCCCTGAACTGCTTTATTGTTTGTTTCTATCACCCCGCGCACATTTTTCCCAACTCTCTGCAATTCATTGCTTTTGCTTTGCTTTCCTCTCAGGGGACGGATGAGCAACTTGGCACTGGAGCGTTTAGAAAACACGGGTTGTATATAGTTCAGACCTTCATGGTGCTTAGTGGCTAGGATTGTTGGGATTTGCACATTTCAATATGCACTCCTCTGAGACGTCTTTTAGGGGTCAACTTTGAGCGGAGAGATGACTGCATGTGATTTAGCGGGTTTTGTACGTGTTCAGCCGGCTATCAGCTGAATTACATTAGTCGTGTGTCAGGAAAGAAAGTGTTGAATACAAAGAAATTAAAGAGAATTCTCCCACTAATGTTTTTTCTCTCCAAAGTTCTATACTCCCACTATGGTTTTTGATTTAAAGTTTGGTTGGTTGGAACCAGAGAAGCCAAAGCACCGTGGCCTTCGTATCAGAGTTTAAGACGCGGAGTTGAGCTGGTGGGTTTCACCTATCTGAGAACGTTTATTGGCTCTGCTTGGACCTCTGAAGATTCCTTCCGCTGCTTCCTAATTCCACATTGTGTAATAACACATATTATTACCCGCACATAAAATCCAACTCAAATTACTGTGAAAATTGACGATATAGTGCACGTGTTTATGTTACACTGAGGAGCAATTAGTGGGTTATGATCATTTTACACCAAAGTCGTGTTGGAAGGACAGATAGAGGATTTCCTGCTTGCTCACATGCATTAGTGCATGAGTCACTGTAAAACACTTGTGTTTTCTTTGAAACTCCGACGTGTGATAACATGCCAGAATGATATTTTTATGTCTGTATTTTATGTATTTAACTATTTGTCTAGCTCTTAACTCTGTTCCAAATCGAAAGGCTGAAATACTTTGTAGATTTATGGGAATAATAATGAAATAAATTACAGATAATCACCATCACACCACGAGCCGTGATGCCAGTGGTGTAAAGTACCAACGGCCCGCTCCCCTCTTCCTACACGCAGAAAAATAATGGTTCTTAAATGGTTCTTTAAAAGGCTTTGTGGTTCTACAAAGTACCTCGAAGAACCATTTGTTTCATTTGAGGCACCTTTAGAGGTTCTTTGAAGAACTCTTTGAGGAGATGGTTCCTTAAAGAACCCTAGTTTGAAAGGTTCTTTGTGGAACCAGAAATGTTGCCTTAAAGAACCATTTTTTAAAGGTTTTGTGAGACACCTTTAATGGTTCTTTGAAGAACTATTTAAGGAAAGGGTTCTTTGAAGAACTCTTTGAGGAAATGGTTATTTGTGGAACCAGACATGGGGCCTTAAAGAACTATTTTTGAAGGTTCTTGAAACACATTTATAAGTTCTTTAAAGAACTCTTTAGGGAAATGGTTCTTTAAAGAACCTTGATTTGAAAGGTTCTTTGAGAAACCAGATATAGTGCCTTAAAAAAAATGTTTACGGTTCTTTGAGACACCGTTAATGGTTATCTGAAGAACTATTAAAGGAAATGGTTCTTTAAAGAACCCTGGTTTGAAGATTCTTTGAGGCAACTTTATAGGTTCTTTGAAGAGCTCTTTAAGGAAATGGTTCTTTAAAGAACCCTGGTTTGAAAGGTTCTTTGAGAAACCAGACATGGCGCCCTAAAGAACCATTTTTGAAGGTTCTTTGAGACACCGTTTATGGTTATTTTAGGAAATGGTTCTTTAAAGAACCCTGGTTTGACGTGTTCTTTGTGGAATCAGAAATGGTTCTTTAAAGAACCATTTTTGGGAAGTTCTTTGAGGCAACTTTATAGGTTGTTTGAAGAGCTCTTTAAGGACATGGTCCTTTGAAGAACCCTGGTTTAAAGGTTCTTTGTGGAACCAGAAATGGTTATTCTATGGCATCACTCTGAAGAACCATTTCCGCTTCCAGATGGCACCTTAATTGTTCTGCACCCTCTTACTTCTGCCGCCTCTTCTCGGACCACACCGACGATCTTCAAACTCAGACTTGGCTCTGATCTATACGACGCGCTCGTAAAGTTCCACCAGTGCATCAAACTCGGTTGTGATGCTTTTCGCGTTGACAACAAAACTACGCACAGACCGAAATATAATCATGTGGCAAAGCACTCAAACCTTCCCGCCACACTGTGTGTCTCCGGGTCCCCATGTTGCCATGATGACACACACACACACACACACACACAAGGCGGTAGACAGCGGCGGCGGCACGCTGCCACAGCTGGACGGGACCCCCTGGCCTCAGGACTTCAGATGAAACATAAATAAATACAAAACCTCACTATTTGTTTGTGACCCCTGTCAGACGCTGATGATTTCTTCTCACTCCCCAACCGGGACATGTTGTCGAGTGAAAAACAATCATTTCTTTTGAAGGCCGTCCACTACACTGGGTTTTAAATGGACTCAGAAGTTCATTCAGTGAGACTCACTACTGAATAACTCTTTTATTCCAGCAACAGTTCTGATTTTTTAATGAACACCTTTAGGTTTTCTTATTTTTTTAATTTGGATTTATCTTCTTTCTGATGGTCAAGTTGTTTTTTCTGGGTTTATTGGTTCCTCGTGGTGTGTTTCTTGTCGGTTGTGCTCTGTGGACGGTGTCTATGGTTGTCTGTATGGATTTTGTTGGAGGCAAAGGAGAAATACACTTTTCTAATCTAATCTAAAACTATATATGTAATATAAGCGTATTGTTTCAGGTGGAAAATGGGAGGTTAAAAGATCAAATATCCCGATTACCCACAAAAGTGAAATTGAAACTTCGAGAATATGCTGAGCCATAATGCACACATTAAAAAATAATTCAATTCAGTTTCAATTCAGTTTATTTGTATAGCCCATTTTCACAAATTAGAAATTTACCTCAGAGGGCTTTACAATCTGTACACATAGACATCCCTGACCTTTGACCTTTGACCTCACATCGGATCAGGAAAAACACCCAAATAACCTTTCACAGGAAAAAAAGGGAAGAAACCTTCAGGAGAGAACAGAGGAGGATCCCTCTCCAGGATGGACAGAACAATAGATGTAATGTGACCAGAAGGACGGATTAGAGTTAAAATACATTCAATGAATATGACAGAGTTTATGAACAGTTGGTAGTCGGCATGGACCACGATCCAGACCTCCACGATCCATCAGGCAGATAGCATCTATGAGACGTGAAGTCAAAAAGATATATATATATATATATATATATATATATATATATATATATATATATATATATATATATATATATATATATATATAGTACAACTGTAGAAAATAAGCTTTTCGGAGAAAGTATTTCATTGTGACCATAAGGCCAACATGACAGGAGCCAAACTGGCAGCGCTTTTAATCATGAGAATGGAATCAAGTGATACTTGGCCAACTGAGCCAATGATTGCATGGACGACTCTTTTTACGGGCAAACCTTTCCTGAAATGAAGCAGACGACACAAAAGAGGCTTCGGCGGAGTCAACGCTGGGGTTTGACCTTCTCCATTAAAGCGAGCTGCCGCTGAACCAGAGCTGCCTGTGTCAGAAGCACCCAGTAAAACAGCCACCGGCCATGCTGAGTGCTGTCTGTTTATGACTCATTTCTACCTGCCATCAGAGAGAGAGAGAGAGAGAGAGAGAGAGAGTCTAGTGGTAATAAGGGGAAAATTGTGTGAGGATAAAAGACAGTGCCAGGCGGTTGTCAAGAAAACAAGGTAATGAAACTTGTTAGTAATGGGCCATTTAGTAGCTAATATTGGAGCTTGTCAGACGGGTATATGGTCGCCACATGGGCACCTTTATGAGGCAGCTGCTGAGTAGAAGAGGAGGAATAAAAGATGGTTCAGATGCACAGTGGAGACATTCTAACCCTGTGGAAAAGTCAATTGAAATGATCTGTTTTTTTTCTTTCAGGGTCATGAGTGGGGTTCATCATGACTGTATTTGCCCTCTAATGGTTTTGTTCCAATTACGAAGTAATTTAAAGTCACAGACACGGTTTTAAATATATATACATACATACACTAACGTTCAAAAGTTTGGGGTCAATGAGAAATTGTTGTGTTTTCCATGAAAACTCAAACTTGTATTTATTAAATTAATACAAAGTTAATACAAAATATAGTCAAGACATTGACAAGGTTAGAAATAATGATTTTAATTGTAAATATTAATGTTGTTCTTCAAACTTGTCGCTCAAAGGAAGGACAGTTTTAGAGCTTCTCTCACCAGCATAACTGTTTTCAGCTGCGCTCACATAAAAAGGGTTTCAATGTCAAGGAATAATCTGTTTGTGGAAAATGCAAAATAAAAAGTTATAAAAATATATTTTTTAAGGGTTTCAAGGGGGTTCTACCCCTCTGCTAGTCTTCTAAGGCAATCACACAATGTACCACTAGAACACTGGAGATGGGCCTCTATACACCTATGAAGAGATTTCATAAAAAACAGAGAATAGTCATTTACCACATTAACTATGTAGAGAGTGTATTTCTGATTAATTTAATGTCATATTCATTGTAAAAAATAGTGCTTTTTATTTTTTCTAAGTGACTCCAAACTTTTGAACAGTAGTGTATGTATATTTTGGTGGTGTCTGGAGGAAAACCTCATTTTCAAATTTGAGCAAACAGTCACTTATATTCCTCTTTATAGATGAAATGTTTCACTGTCTCAGTACCAGGAGGATATTATAGAAATGTTGACGGATTTCCATGAGTCACAATTGTGCGTCTTTCTGAGAAACTAATGACGCAGAGAAAAATCCACATTTCCATTCATGTGAAAGGTCACCCTGTACACCACTGACCTCCAGTACCACTCAGAAGTTCTCTGATGACTCTGCAGTGGTCGGCTGTGTGAAGGATGGACAGGAAGTGGAGTACATGGCAGTAGTGGAGGACTCTGTGGAGTGGGCCGGTAGAAATCACCTGCTTCTGAATGTGGCGAGGACCAGAGAGATGGAGGCTGACTTCAGAGGGAACTGGAAGAACTAAATCAATGCTACAAGAAGGGGATGAGTCGACTCTTTTTCTTGAGGAAACTTTAATCCTTCGATGTTGGAGATGTTCTACCAGTCTGTTGGACCAGTGCTCTGAGATGTTAAGAAGGCCAGTGTTCTATCATTTCATGCTACTTGTCGAGAACCGATACCTCGTGGTATTGCGCATGCGCCGAGTCGATTTTCCGAGTTTGTCTGACACGCCCATAATGTTTTGCCACCCTGTCGATGCACGTCTGATAACGGGGAGTGACATCCTCAAAATCCCGATTATTTCCCTAGTTAAAAGTACATTCAGCATGTATATTGTACAGGTAGTAATAATATGTAGTAATGACATGTAGATTAATGAGTGATAAGCAGTTGCTATTTCTTTTGTGTCAACAAATTATTGTAAACATGAGTTTGTTCACATTATCATAATAAAGCACTGGTTTATTATTAGGGTATTTAGTGTTGAAGATAAACACTGAAAAGTGAAAAGTGAAACATTGAACTTTGAAAGAAAAGCATATTGTGATAGTACAATAACATCCTATCAGATAGGGTAGCATGAATCGATACACACCTATCGGTTTATGCAGCGGGTAGCAAATTCTGACAAGGCAGCAAAAAATGACAGAACACCGGCTCCATCGATGGCTGCAAACTAGACCGTCTGAAGAAGGTGGTGGAGATGAAGACACCGAAGAAATAATGATCTATATTTGGTAATTCGGACCACCGCATCCAACAGAATCATCCAGCTTTGTTCAAAATTCAAGATTCAAGATATTTTAATGTCATGTGCGCATATAACAAGTTATTTGTACAATGAAAAGCTTATATTAAAGCTTATATGGTTCCTCCAACTAAACAAAATTACAAGGTAAGAAAGAAAGAAATACAACTAAGTCACAGTTTACAAATAAGTCGCACAATATGGTATTAAGAATAAGGCACACAAATGACAATATTGCACAGATAGTGTATACATAGTGTATAAAGTGCACTATGCATTGCTGTTGTCACAGGACAGACAGATCATTCCTGCCCACTACAATAACACTAAACTAAATAAATCTCCTTTGGCAAAATCTATCACTCAACTATAACACTGTTACACTGGTGTTAGTCAGCTTACATATTAGCACTACTTTATATTGTGTGCATTTTTCTTATGACAATATGATTTTTTTTATATAATGTGCATTTGTCACTTTTTATATTGTATTGCTACCTGTAAGTATAAATGCTGCTGGCGCGAAACATTGTTATACTTGCGGGATTAATAAACTTTATCTCTCTATCGCTCTCTGACTGAGGGTGTTGAGCATGTCTGTGATTGGTCAGTTTTTCTTTACGCCGCTGCAACTCACTTCCGGTTTCCTTTCCCCGGAGCAAAGATGGCGGAATACGACCTCACCACCAAAATTGCTCACTTTTTAGACCGTCATCTCGTTTTTCCTCTGTTGGAGTTCCTGTCTGTCAAAGAGGTATGAAATATATAAACATGTAAACATTTCGTTACATTTTTTCGTCGTTTCCAAATTCTATTAACGGCTTTCTAGCGATTTTAAAAGCGATGCGCGTTCAGGAGTTGATCACATTTTTCTGTAGCTGTGTAAAGCCCACGCTTTCAACCGAAGCGGATCCGGATATGTAGCTCGTTGACTTCGAAGTAAAAGCACGATGATAATTTTCACAAAATTAAGTATAAACTATTGATGAAAAAATGACAAAATAAATAACGTCAGCGACTAGATCAACGCATTTAACGAAAAAACAGTTTGATATTTCGAAATAATCACGACGAGTGCAGTAATAACATCATAATGTTTTATTTTGAAAATATAGAATCGGAAGTCATGTTTTTACGTGGACCAACTTTACAGGGGTTGAGCCACGCGCTGGTTTAGATTCCGCTGATTGTTGTAAAGCTTCACGGCTAAATCCGTATTAATAGCTCGGTTACACACCGACTATTGTTATAATGTTACAACCGATGTCACAACCACAGTCCGCCGGTGCTCTGAGATGTTCGCACCCCGCCCAGTAGCTTATATTCTAGGAAATGAAACGGGTTTACGTGGGCTAACACCGGCTATCCTAGCCACATGGAAGCTAAAATAATGTCCATTGGGAAAATACAATAACATTTAGTTCACTGTCGTGACGTCTTGATTAACGTGTGGAAGATAAGCATCGATGTAAACAACTATTTGGGCCAGCAGACACCCGCCATGTTCACTTAAAGTCACGCGTGGGTTGCCGAGCTAACAGCTAGCCGGCTAGCCTTAAACGTGTGGTTGAGTTGCTAAGCTAATAACCGCGACAGCTACATTTCCACTTGACTGTAACTATTGGGCCTTCAATGTTAGTGGTTGTAGGTTTGCCTGTCGCTTTTTTTAACACAGGTGAAGTGGAATAATGATTTATTAACAAGTTACCCTCTCGACATATGTTAGTCTGTCTCGGCCTGCCCATAGTGGTGTATAACGTTACTGAAACACTGAAATAAACATTCGACAATAAATTATAAATTATTATTCGACAATAAATTATTCAAAGCACAATGAACCATATGTTTTTAGTATGTGTACGGGCCGAAGTTATTTGGATGTCAATTTGCTTTAATTTATGTTTTAGTGTGTACAGGCCAACGATATTCACAAGTAATTTCATCTTTTTGGTATAAGTGTTTCTGTGCAACGTGGTTGGGCTAATACTCTGAATTTGCACCTTGATAAACTCTAATAAAGCCATATCTGTTTAATGCAATTATTTTACTTTGTAATCTACATCAATATTTAAAGAAGATCTCGCCCATCTGTTATCTTCATGTGGGCATCTAGCCGATTAAACCACTTAGTTTGATATGAAGCGATAGCACAGGCAACCAATGCTATGGGATTATTCAGCAGCCTATTGTGAAAAGAAGTAGCATTACACAACATCTCCACCCAATCCAGTAAACACCCTGGAGGAATTACTACAAATTCAGTTGGCCCCTTGATGAAAAGTTGTCTGCTTCCCACTGAGGACGTTGAATATTGTGCAGGGTTCGTACGGTCATGGAAAACCTGGAAAAGTCATAGTATTTTAAAATGATAATTTCCAGGCCTGGAAAAGTCACGGAAAAAACTTAAATCATAAAAGTTTGGGAAAAGTCATGGAAATTTGTTATAATCACATGTTCGACGCGTCCGGTGTGAACGTACCATGAGGAGTCACTATAGCCAATATGGGCAAAGTTCTGTCTTGACCCTTGATTTAATATTCTAATAATCTCTCGTATAACATATATCATGTTTCCGGTTTATTGAATAAACAAATTATTTAAATTTATAACCATTTAGGTTATTATTGACGGCGTCTATTTGCTCATTCAATTCATTACTTTGGTGTAGAATAATCTCATTTTCTGAAAATTTTTGTCGGTACGTTCGTATTATCAAATAATTGTGTATTTCTTCATAGGATTTCATCAAATGCATGTTTTAAATGAATATATAATTCATATATATAATTAGGCTTTCGCCCAGACCTCGTCGCGCTCCATCCGTTTGTCTCTGGGGTTCTTTGTAACCCCCCACCCTGAGTTAGATAACGATAATGTACAAAACCTCCAGGCTCATCTCTGTTTTCCGTCTCTTAGATCTACAATGAGCAGGAGCTGCTCCATGGAAAGCTGGACCTCCTCAGTGACACCAACATGGTGGACTTCGCCATGGACGTGTACAGAAGCCTCTACTCCGAGAAGGACATCCCCCTCAGTAAGTGCTGACGCCCGGTGGACGCACGCTCCCTCATACCCCATGTTCTAGAAATAACCGACGTATAACAAAGCAAGGAAGATCTTAATGTTGCTCGATGGAAGTAGTAAAGAGGCTCTGCACGACGCCACTCGCTCTACTCCGCATTGATTTAGCAGTAAAGCGTCGTCGTGTTTTGGGTGCTCGGGGTAGCGGTCCACCCGTGTGCATGTCGGTGTGTCATATCTGTCTTTCAGGATTCGTACTGTCATGGAAAACCTGGAAAAGTCATGGAGTTTTAAAATGGTCATTTCCAGGCCTGGAAAAGTCATGGAAAAAAATTAAATCATAAAAGTTTTGGAAAAGTCATGGAAATTTGTTAAAATCACGTGTTCATTTACGCCGAGTTTGAAATAACGAATATGTTTTTTTTAAAGGAAAACGCTCAAAATATTAGTCGTCGTACTTTGTTAATACGCACAATGTTCTAAATTGTTCATGTTTTCCAGAGATTTCAATTTGGTCGTGGAATTTTGGTTTAAAGTCATGGAAATTCATCGGTTAAAATGTGTAAGAACCCTGGTCTTCATTCCTCCGTCAGCTCTCAAGGAGAAGAGGACGGAGGTCGTGGCCCAGCTGAAGCAGCTGCAGTCCGAGACGGAGCCCATCGTGAAGATGTTTGAGGACCCCGAGACCACGAGGCAGATGCAGTCCACCAGGTAACCCGCTTCTTTTTCAATAGAAAGTAGTGTAATCTCTCTCAATTGCATCATTACCCTAAAATAAAGTTTTATTAGATGCACGATTAGCCCCAGTCGGGTCGTGAAATGTGTTCCCGGCCCGGGATTAGCGAAACCTGTTATTTGCGACGGGATTCTGTGGAGCCCGCCGAGCGACGTTGTGAATGAAAAATGTATTAAGCCGTCTCGGGGCTCTTGTGAGGGAAGTCGGCGAACGCGGGCGTAAAAAGTAACAGACGCAAGATGTTGTGGTTAACTTTTATTACGTCTGTTTTGTCGTCCGCGGTGACTCAAATAGTTCGGTCGCATTCGGGCTTCGTCCGCTCCTTTTTTTTTTTTTTTTTTTTTGTTCCTTGGCGGCGAGCGTCCACAGTTAATCAAAAAGGCCTTTTTCCATTTTCATCTCTCCGGTTCGTGCTGTATTGTTTTAGTGGTGCTGCAGTAATTTGTTTATTCAAGACGCAGCTTTGTAGGATCCCCATCGTGAGGTTGAAGCCTAACGATGGCGTCATGTCGGGGCCGTCGCTCCGCCGCTGTCGCCCTGAAGTACGGAGGAGATCTTTCCGCTGGATGAGGGCTCGAGTCGTGCATCTTTTTCTCTTTCCAAACCATCGGATTTATAAAATAGGAAACTCATCTGGGATCAATAAAGAGTCGTCTCACGCCAACAGACATGCAAACATTTTATTCCATCAATATGACCGAAATTATGCTCGATTCCGTTGCTTGTTTTTGACATTATTTCTGCATTAGAGGATCATCCAATGCTGGAAATGAGCAATTGGCTTAATTTTCAACTCCCCAATGCCCTGTCTGTTGGGGTTTATCCGCGCAGATCCACAAAGCATTTTACTGGATAATAGAACCTAATGGTCTAAGTACTTTTATTGAACAGTTAGCTAATAGCCCCGTGCGCCTTACCAGGCTTTATTTGCACAACTGCTGAAGCCCGAAACCAAACCCGGCTATTACAATAAATCATGTTAGAACCATGTCAATGAGCAGTCTTGTCATTATGAGACCCGCTCTGTGGGTTCTGATCACGGTGGTGAGTGACGATGCATGTTCTCATGTGTTTGGACTTGTCAAAGCGATGAAGAACACTTCTTGCTGCCGTCGGCTGCGTGACTTTCTTTCCGGTGCAGAAGGTGGCGGTAATGCTGTGCAGGCTTTTCCATGAACAGTCGCCACTTGTCGGACAGCTCAGCAGCTGACTCATCTAAATCTCAAAACAAGTGCAGAGCATATATATATATATATATATATATATATATATATATATATATATATATGTGTGTGTGTGTGTGTATGTGTATATATATATATATATATATATATATATATGTGTGTGTATATATATATATATATATATATATATATATATATATATATATATATGTGTGTGTATATATATATATATATATATATATATATATATATGTGTGTGTGTATATATATATATATATATATATATGTGTGTGTATATATATATATATATATATATATATATATATACACACACACACATATATATATATATATATATATATATATAGACACACACACGTATATATATATGTGTGTGTGTGTGTGTGTGTATATATATATATATATATATATATATGATGGTTTCAACACAGCCTCTGCTGAAGCCATGAAGACTTCTTAAATTCACATTCCCACGATGGAAGTGAACACTCAAAGGTGTGGCGTCCACATGAATGGCAATATTTTGGGTTATATGCGATGCTAAAGTTTAGAAGAGCCAACGCGTACCTCCATGGAGACTCAAACGCTGTCTTCCCTTTCCTCCAGACATAATTTGTTCGACACGGCTTGGATGGATTTGTAGTGGTCGAACCAAATGTAGTAAACGGCCGATCACACCGTTTAAAAAGTGGTAAAATATACCTGCGTTTGAACTGTGAGCACCAGGATGTCAGCCAACCGGCGACTCCAGTCAAATGGCCTCCAACTGCACTAACTGTCTCCTTCTCCTCCTTCTTTTGTCCCGCAGAGATGGACGGATGCTCTTCGACTGGTTGGCGGAGAAGCACAATGTGAGTTGTCCCGCTTCGCTGACGTCTCTCTTCTCCGCTGCGTTTCCCATGGTTCCTGTGTGAACCCACGGTTGTTTCAGGGGAGACGTGGGAGGGGCCGGCCGAGCGGGTGAAATGCAGAAGTTCCCAAAACCCTTAACTCATTTTCGGGGTTTGTACGGCTTGCACAAAAAAATTCCGCGGACATTCTGTGGTGGCCTGGCAAGAATAAACGCCCGGGACTCGTGGATGGAGCCGCAAGAATGCCGGAGGCTCTATATTTACCGTGATGTTTGGCTCCTCGCCCTCCGCGCCGTCGGTCCCCTCCCACCCCCGGTATCTCGCTGACCTGCCTCGCTGTCCTCAGTGCACCTCCACGCAGCCCGGGCCTAGAGGCTCGGGTCGCCCCCCCCCCCCCCGGCACGGTCCCACCGGATCTCGGTGACGTCGGTTGCAGGCTGCGGCGAGATGCCGAACGGCGGGAGGGAGGGATACCAGAAGACCAGCGTTTTATCGTTCGGATTTAGTTCACGTGACGCATTTCTTCGCCGATTTTTGTCACAAAATGTGAAATATTATCTCGCGGTCGTGGCGAAATCCCTCCGATATGCGTTAGGTCGGGGGGTGTCAAACTCATTTTCACCGTGGGCCACATCTGCATCACGGCTGCCCTCAAAAGGCTGTCACTGAAACATATAAATGTATAAACTACTACCCAACATCTTGTTAAATAACTCTAAATTTGTTCATTTTAGTGTCGAAATATTGTACGCAAGAAATGTTCTTCAATATTATGACATAGATCCATTTAATGTGAAACCTTCAAAATAAAAGCACAGGATATTTTTCTTACATTTCTTGAAGAAAAGGTGATTATAAGTCTTTCAAGTTGTCAGGGGCCACATGAAGTGATGCGACGGGCTACAACCGAATATGAAATAAAAAACATAATAATTAGCTGTGCAATTGGCGTTCAATATATCCGATGCAACCCAGATGTTTACGAAATACCGCTTAATGACTCGCCCTGGAACACCCGTCTATATGACACGATGCGGGGATTTCCTTAGGCGCCACAACTGCATGAAATTACCGAGCGAGCACAATGTTTGATTCAGAGTACGTCTTTGTTTTGACTCGGCCCGACAGCGATTCACATTTTCTCCGTTTGATATTGATACTCTCGCATTCCTCTTTTCCTTAAAGTTCCGTCAGGAGTACTTGGACACGCTCTACAGATATGCCAAGTTCCAGTACGAGTGCGGAAACTACTCCGGAGCTGCAGAGTACCTGTACTTCTTCCGCGTCCTGGTAAGTTTTCTATTTTTATTTCCATTTTCCCGCCGCCATCGTCGCCCAACGCCCGGCAACCTTTACAGGGTTCTTACGGTCACGGGAAACCTGGAAAAGTCATGGAATTGTAAAATGGTCATTTCCAGGCCTGGAAAAGTCATGGAAAAAAACTTAAATCACAAAAGTTTTGGAAAAGTCATGGAAATTTGTTATATTCATATGTTCGTTTACACCGAGTTTGAAATAATGAATGTTTTAGAAAGAAAGACTCAAAATATAAGCCGGCGTACGCTCTCATACTGGCGGCGAAATCGTCTTATTTTCCCGCGTTGCAAGTGAACGCACCTTAACTGGAAAGTTCGCTGTCCGTAGCTCGGGAAGCAAATGTTTATTCTTTAAATAAAATACTGTCTCTTATTCATTTGTTTCATTAAATGTATTCTGTATGCTTTGGAATTCACATCGTCTAAATACTAAATGTTCTCACTTTTTCACGTATAAATCAAGATTTCAGTTTGGTCATGGAAATTTGGTTTAAAGTCGTGGAAAATTCCTGGAAATCCACCGGTCAACATGTGTAAGAACCCTGCTTTAACGGCGATGTTCGCCGGTAACCGCACGCCTCGCTCGTCGGGCCGTCTGTATTATCGCGCTGTCCCCGTTGATATACCGGCTGAAGGCATCTCTCTCTGACGTAGTCAAACCCAACACCACATTACGTTTGCCAGATTGCTTTAATTTCTCATAAAGCCGAAGCTTGCATAGGAGAGGAAAAGAACACTTAGAAGTAATTGAATATGAAAAGCTTACGTCAGTGGCTGTTCAATTCCCCGCACGTCTTTTTGTATTGGGTGAGCGGGGGGAGGGGGGGGGGGATGCTGCTGCTGCTGCTGCTGCTGCTGCTCTAAGACTTGAGCAGGATCTTTTACTGGGCCAAGTGATCAGCGGTGGACCGGACTGCATAATCTGTCTGTAGTCTGCTCACGCAGCGGCCTCCGGTAGACGGCTTATTGATTTGAGTGCTGTGGCCAGAGAGTCCCTAGTCACGACTTCTGAGCTTATGGCGCGTTCAAGTTCCGCGCGGCGTCGAGAGGGCGCACACATCGGGCAAGCGGTTCCTTTTCACAGCGTTCATCTACCTTTGGATTAGAGATCCGAAGGTAGATGAACGCTGTGAAAACCCCCACGAAAAGCCAATGTGTGTCATGCAAAAGAAGATGATTACAGGTCACGGGGAGTACAGGCTTGTTGTTGTTGTTGTTGTTGTTGTTGTCGTTGTCGTCGGTGCACATGCACGGTCCATACCTCTGTAAACAAAGAGGCCTGCTGCCTGGGTTCTGTTGGTTGTGGCTTCTCTCCCTTTGCCCTCAGAAATGAGGGGAAGATGAACGAGGCCGTGGACGTTCTCAGAGATTGAGCAGCCTGACAGTTTTGCCACAGTCCCATTCAAATAATTAGGCGTTTTAATTGTTTGGTAGTTGCAAACGTGATCTTTTCAGTTATCAGGGTTCGTACGCTCATGGAAAACCTGGAAAAGTCATAGAATTTTAAAATGGTCATTTCCAGGCCTGGAAAAAGTCATGGAAAAAACAACTTGAATGATAAAAGTTCTGGAAAAGTCATGGAAAAAACAACTTGAATGATAAAAGTTCTGGAAAAGTCATGGGAATTTGTTATCACGTGTTCATTTACGCCGAGTTTAAAATAATTCATATGTTTTTGAAAGGAAGACTCAAATTATAAGCCGGCATACGCCATATCCAAACATTTGCACATAAAGTATAATAGTTTGATTAAAAGAATAAACATCTATATAAGAGTTTCTAAGAATAAACATGTATAGTAATGTTTATTCTTTTAATCAAACTATTGTCTCTCATCTATTTGTTTCATTTAAGGTATATTGTATGCTTTGTAATTCTCATTGTTTGAATGCTACATTTTCAAAAAGTTTTCATGGAAATGTGGTTTAAAGTCCTGGAGAATTCCTGAAAAGGTACTGGAATTCCATGTGTAAGAACCCCGAGTTAAATGTGAACGACGGTTTAACTGAAGCTCCGTCTCCTGTACCGGGCTTTTTATGTCCTTACAAAAGTAGTGGTATGCTACTGGAAGCGGCATCCTCGCAGCAATCAGCCTTCTCAGTGAAGTGGAAAGGAGTTGCGGACATGTCGAGAGAAAATATCTGGTTTTGGTTAGAAACGCTGAACTTGAGCAGCGAAACGCGGCGGTTTGATAGCGGCGGCCGGACCTGACGGCCTGGACGCCGTCCAGAGCGCCAGAACACGCTCGTTGTCGCCGTGAGAAATCAAAGCACCCGGACGTTTCGCACGCCGACGCTCTCGACCCGGTTCTGTACCGTGTTCCTCCCGAGAGCGGCTGTGAGGCCAAGGTGATTACATCATTAACTATGCAAGCAGCAGCGCCTGGCTGGCGTCGGCCGTCGCCGCCACTGAAGCTGCCTCCAAGGTCATGTGCAGGACACCCCCCCCCCCCCACCCCCCCCCCTCTGTTGAGTTAGACTATTGTTCTATTAACGCCACATTTACAGCAGAACTTCAGCTCTCTCTTTTTTTTCACGTTATCTTGCACTGTTAGTAAGTTTGACCCGACTGAATATCCCATAATGACCCTCGGATCCAGTCAATGTAGAAGAATAGAATAGAAATATACTTTATTAATCCCCATGGGGAGATTTGTGGACACGGTAGCACCAATAAGCTAAACACACGAGAATAAAATATAAATATAAGAGAGAAAGAAAGAAAGAAAGAAACGGTGACTGTGATTAAAGTATACAAAGTGAAATGTACAATATAAAATATATATGTATAAATATACGAAAGAAAGAAACGGTGACTGTGCATAAACTATACAAAGTGAAATATTAAATATATATGTATAAATATACCAAAGAAAAACGGTGACTGTGCATAAACTATACAAAGTGAAATATACAATACAAAATAAAATATATATGTATAAATATACGAAAGAAAGAAACGGTGACTGTGCATAAACTATACAAAGTTAAATATTAAATATATATGTATAAATATACGAAAGAAAGAAACGGTGACTATGCATAAACAATACAAAGTTAAATATATATGTATAAATATACGAAAGAAAGAAACGGTGACTGTGCATAAAGTATATAAAGTGAAATATAAAATACAAAATTATATATATATATATATATATATATATATATATATATATATATATATATACACACAAAATATGTGCAAATACGGCAGTGTAAAATTAAATAAAATGAGATGTAGTCGGGGGGTTTCCACGTGTCACACACGTTTTGTTTGTCTTATTCGGCGTTCGGCTTTGCGGTAAAGCCGAGTCTGGTGCCAAAACCAGCCTGGAACAACGGGCAAGAATAAGATCAACATTTAGTCGTCTTCATCCTCGCCGTTCCCGCTCTGATTGGCATCCGACGCGGCGTCGCCTCCCGTCTTCGGGATGTCGGCGGCTCTGGCCAGTCACGCAGGTTCACTAGAGACTTGGCGGTGGCCTCCGAGCGAAGATGAACCCGCTCAACCCGGAGCGGCACTTCACACGATCGGCCCGTTCGCTGATCGTGATGATGAAGAGTAACGGCGGGCTGACGGGTAATTCGGCCGAGCTTTCCACTTCCACTCCCTAACGAAAAGAGAAAGCATTAAGAGGAGTCTTCAAAAGCTTGGAACGGATACGACCCGCTGTTCCAACAACAGTTGTTTATGGCTTTTGCAACTCAGTCTAAATAAACCAAAATTGCTCTAATTGAGGTATGTTGTTCCACTGATTTTCTTTCTCTCTCTTATTTTTACCCTCTAAAATTGTTGCACCCCTCATGTCGAGTTCCAAGCCCGTGGAGCGCCGTAACTGGATATCCGCGGCGTGCTCTCGACAATGCGAGGGGCTTTTTGAGACGCGGAAAAGGTGGAAATGGATTTCGTTCGCGTGAGTCCGTGGTCCGTGCACCGCTCCCCCCCCCCGGCCTTTCTGTGTTCTGCGGACCTCCCATCCTCACAGGCCCCTCCCCTCGCCTCTCCCTCCTCCGAAGCCCCGTAAAGTCCGTTAACGTGGGAAAACCCAGTCAATTAAACGAAGGAAGCCAGCCTCGCAAAAAATCCATGCCTCGGGTCTAGTTACGGTGCGGCCGAGCTCGAAAAGAGCAACTTATTCATATCATCGCTTAATGCGGGGGATTGGATGTTAGGAATGAAGATTGAGTATCCCGACGGATCCCCGGCACAGGCAATTTATTGTTTCTGCTCGGGTCGGTCAGCGAAAAATAACGTGCCCGTTTCCCAAACCAGTGGAAACTTAAGGTAACCGCTGGAAAAACCCAGGTACTGAACGTTTTCTTGTGTGCGAGGAATGTTGCCGTTCTGACCAAACGTAGCGGGCCGGGACTTCCAAGAGACGGGGGAAACAAACACAACACAACACTCCCAACAGATGAAACTCTGACCTTTCACGCTGGCAGCGGAGACGTTTCTTTTTTTCCTCTCGCGGCTACAATGCGGATCTTTCTTGGGACTTCTACGCTTTAAAAAAAAAGAAAGGAAAGGCTAATTCATAATGGACTAGTTGTGGTGTGAGATCAAAGTGGCCGCTGTTCTGGAGACGGACACAGCACCGGCACTGTGTTCTCCATCGGGGGATTACTGCAGGAGCTTTCCCAAACGTTCCCCCGACCTGTCGCCGTCTCATTCTAGAGGCTCGCTGGCCTGTTATCAGAGATTATCTGAGATTATCTGAGATTATCTGGCATTTGCCAAGTAAAAAAAAAAGAAATGCTAGATCCAAATTATCTTCATCAATTTGTGGGGTTCCTGCAGAAACCTGCAGCGTTTCTCAATCAGCGTCCTTTCCTCTCCTTGTGTCCTTTCCTCTACTTGTGTCCTTTCCTCTACTTGTGTCCTTTCCTCTACTTGTGTCCTTTCCTCTACTTGTGTCCTTTCCTCTCCTTGTGTCCTTTCCTCTCCTTGTGTCCTTTCCTCTACTTGTGCGTCCTTTCCTCTATTTATGTTCTTTCCTCTATTTATGTTCTTTCCTCTACTTGTGCGTCCTTTCCTCTACTTGTGTCCTTTCCTCTACTTGTGCGTCCTTTCCTCTACTTGTGCGTCCTTTCCTCTACTTGTGTCCTTTCCTCTATTTATGTCCTTTCCTCTACTTGTGCGTCCTTTCCTCTACTTGTGTCCTTTCCTCTATTTATGTCCTTTCCTCTACTTGTGTGTCCTTTCCTCTACTTGTGTGTCCTTTCCTCTACATGTGTGTCCTTTCCTCTACTTGTGCGTCCTTTCCTCTACTTGTGTCCTTTCCTCTACTTGTGTGTCCTTTCCTCTACTTGTGTGTCCTTTCCTCTACTTGTGCGTCCTTTCCTCTACTTGCGTCCTTTCCTCTACTTGTATCCTTTCCTCTACTTGTGCGTCCTTTCCTCTACTTGTGTGTCCTTTCCTCTACTTGTGTCCTTTCCTCTACTTGCGTCCTTTCCTCTACTTGTATCCTTTCCTCTACTTGTATCCTTTCCTCTACTTGTGCGTCCTTTCCTCTACTTGTATCCTTTCCTCTACTTGTGTCCTTTCCTCTACTTGTGTGTCCTTTCCTCTACTTGTGTGTCCTTTCCTCTACATGTGTGTCCTTTCCTCTACTTGTGCGTCCTTTCCTCTACTTGTGTCCTTTCCTCTACTTGTGCGTCCTTTCCTCTACTTGTGTGTCCTTTCCTCTACTTGCGTCCTTTCCTCTACTTGCGTCCTTTCCTCTACTTGTGTCCTTTCCTCTACTTGCGTCCTTTCCTCTACTTCTGCATCCTTTCCTCTACTTCTGCATCCTTTCCTCTACTTGTGTCCTTTCCTCTACTTGTGCGTCCTTTCCTCTACTTGTGCGTCCTTTCCTCTACTTGTGTGTTCTTTCCTCTACTTGTGCGTCCTTTCCTCTACTTGCGCCCTTTCCTCTACTTGTGTCCTTTCCTCTACTTGCGTCCTTTCCTCTACTTGTGTCCTTTCCTCTCCTTGTGTCCTTTCCTCTACTTGTTCGTCCTTTCCTCTATTTATGTTCTTTCCTCTACTTGTGCGTCCTTTCCTCTACTTGTGCGTCCTTTCCTCTACTTGTGCGTCCTTTCCTCTACTTGTGTCCTTTCCTCTACTTGTGTCCTTTCCTCTACTTGTGTCCTTTCCTCTACTTGTGTGTTCTTTCCTCTACTTGTGCGTCCTTTCCTCTACTTGCGTCCTTTCCTCTACTTCTGCATCCTTTCCTCTACTTGTGTCCTTTCCTCTACTTGTGTCCTTTCCTCTACTTGCGTCCTTTCCTCTACTTGTGTCCTTTCCTCTACTTGTGCGTCCTTTCCTCTACTTGTGTCCTTTCCTCTACTTGTGTCCTTTCCTCTACTTGTGTCCTTTCCTCTACTTGTGTGTCCTTTCCTCTACTTGTGTCCTTTCCTCTACTTGCGTCCTTTCCTCTACTTCTGCATCCTTTCCTCTACTTGTGTCCTTTCCTCTACTTGCGTCCTTTCCTCTACTTGTGCGTCCTTTCCTCTACTTGCGTCCTTTCCTCTACTTGTATCCTTTCCTCTACTTGTGCGTCCTTTCCTCTACTTGTGTGTCCTTTCCTCTACTTGTGCGTCCTTTCCTCTATTTATGTTCTTTCCTCTACTTGTGCGTCCTTTCCTCTACTTGTGCGTCCTTTCCTCTACTTGTGTCCTTTCCTCTACTTGTGTCCTTTCCTCTACTTGTGTCCTTTCCTCTACTTGCGTCCTTTCCTCTACTTGCGTCCTTTCCTCTACTTGTATCCTTTCCTCTACTTGCGTCCTTTCCTCTACTTGTATCCTTTCCTCTACTTGTGCGTCCTTTCCTCTACTTGTGTGTCCTTTCCTCTACTTGCGTCCTTTCCTCTACTTGTATCCTTTCCTCTACTTGTGTCCTTTCCTCTACTTGTGTCCTTTCCTCTACTTGCGTCCTTTCCTCTACTTGTGTCCTTGCCTCTACTTGTGTGTCCTTTCCTCTACTTGTGCGTCCTTTCCTCTACTTGCGTCCTTTCCTCTACTTGCGTCCTTTCCTCTACTTGCGTCCTTTCCTCTACTTGTGTCCTTTCCTCTACTTGTGTCCTTTCCTTCACAAGTCTGTAGTCGTGTTCTTTGACTTGAGGAACGCCGCTGCTCTTTCTTCCTGGAGCGTTCCCTCTACTCGCGTCCGTCTGCCGTGTCTCTGGGTTCGGGGCCGTGTGGTTAGGATCTGGGTTTCTTCGCCCGCTCCGCGTTCGGCGTTACCGTGGTGCGGTCCGGTGTCCTCGCCGAGCTTCAGAGGCATTCTCAACCTGGGCTTCGTTACCTTTTCCCTCTTTTCTGCTCTGTTTGTTTTTCTGTGTCTGTTCTGGGAATCAGAAACGGTAGCCGGTGACATTTCTGTGAGTGATTATCCTCCCGGAGACGCGTCTTGTTAGCGTCACTTCAGATTTCAGCCTAAGTACCTTGTGATATCGACAAACTGCAGCAGAGCTCTGGACTTCACTTTGTTTCCCCCTGTATATTTAGTTTTTAGTTTTTTTAGTATTTAGTTTTATATTTATTTATTTATTTTAATTGATGCTCTGTGATTTTTTTTTTTTTT